>WNWK01050652.1:0-12756 GCA_009830355.1 Cherax destructor | reverse complement strand
TAAAAGTTTGAAATAACGGTATCAACATGTTTAAAGTACACATGGTTAGATGTTTATGTTTAGAGTTCGGAGTTATGATGTATTATGTTGAGAAACACTGTGTTGGCCTCTCAACACAAATAAGGTAGTCGGGTTTCCCTTGTGATTTGTACACTGTGGAGCTGCAGGAGGGTCCAGGTACTAGAGCACGTGTTGTACGGTGCTCCGGGAGGGGGGGGGGGTCTTGGTTTGTAATTGTATTTAGTGACAATACTATGCTTGTTATAGTACTTATCATTGTTTTGAATGTTGTGTTTCCGCATTTTCGGGTTATGATGTAACGGGTTTACATCGAATATGAAATGTCAAATTCTATCCTGCTGATGTGTTGGATTATGACAGTGTATAATTATGATATTATCACATACATATTTTGTTCCTGTTGTAACTCTTCTTGTCTATACTTGTCTGTACTGTTTTTAATAAAATATAAAAAAAAAAAAAAAAAATGCAATATAGGACAATGCCCTTTGGTCTCGTAACACCCTGTGCTACCTACGTAAGATTGATGAAGAAAGTTCTGGGTGATATGCCTAACGTGTCCGTTTATTTTGACAATATTTACGTCATGACATCCACTTGGGATGAGGACATCCAGACTTTAACGTCAGTCTTGCACAGGTTATGTGCACATGGCCTCACTGCAAAGCCAAAGAAGTGCTTCCTGGCATACAACCAGATTAGATATCTAGGCTTTGTTCTAGCAGATAACTCCTTGCAACCTCTCCATCAAAAAATCAAAGCCTTAACAGAGTTTAAATTCCCCAGAACGAAGAAACTCATGCGTAGCTTCCTAGGTTCTGTTAATTTCTATGCTAAATTTATCCCCAATATTACTAACCTCCCCAATATTACTAACCTCCCCAATATTACTAACCCCCAATATTACTAACCTCACTATTTCTACTTCTATTCCTTGACTATCAGTCTTGGTATGGGGGAGTGTGAGGGAAAAGTCCATAGATAGAAGTGATGGAAGTGTGAATGTCTGTATAAGTGCTAGTAGTGGTAGTCTGCTCATTTAGGTAGGGTAAGTATCTAGCTCCAGCTGTACCTCCCCCCTCCTTCCACCCAGAGAGAGGTGACATGCTAGACTCCGGCCAAGGGGATAATCATTCGACTAACTACTCCCGTCTCCGCTGTAAGTCTTCACAGCCACTTTGTCTTATTTATGTTACAAGCCTCACTTGTTATTATTTTGTTACGAGCTTCACTCGTTAGTTTTTGTTCACTCATCATTTTGGAGTACTTAATGTGGCTCTGCCCTTGCCTTGTATTGACTAGCATAATTTTTGTCTCACCATTTCTTTTGGAAGGCCTTATGCCTATTATAAGAATGTGTATCAGAGTGGTGAGTAATTTTGTCTTTCTCCATTTTATAGCCGTGTGGGCCACCTGGCACAACGCTGAGGGAGATTGAAGGAACCGTCTCACAAGAGATCTGAGACTGAATCATCAACTTTATACTGCCCACATCTGCAGTAACACTATGCCAGCCACAGCCACTGAGTCACACAAGGACCCCACCTGAGTCCCTGACTCTGTCAACATACGAGTTTTGGAAAACATCCGTCAAACAAGTGGTTGTTGCCACCGTCATCGATTAAGTGAATACCAGCAAGGAGTTCAGAAAAGTGTATCAGCTTAAACAAATTTTATTTCATTGCAGATTACATAGGTATTGGTAGTTACAATGTAAATTGAGTGCAAGGAGAGCCACTGACATGCCATGACATTAGGGGCAGCTTATTCTATTCCTTAAAGACTATGTACTGAATATTAGATAAATTTATTGAGTTTATTCTAGTTAAAAATTATTTTCAAAATTACAATGATGAAATTTTACTGTTTAAATTATTATATAATGATATTAGATTGTTACAGGTGTTAAGATTCTTGAATGATAATATGGAATTGAGATTTTCTTAGAAAATAACATTGAGCATTTTTGACATTAACTTATAATATGAGTAGGGGTAACATAATAGTAACATATTATTAAAAATTGAGATTATCGTATAGGAAAGTAACAATGAGCATTTTTCAAGGTAGTTTATAGCATGATCATTTAGTTTTGGGTGAGTAGGTGGTTTTTGAGTTGTCTTAAATTGATTTTCAGACAAGATTATCTTAATATTTACTGGTAATGAATTCCAGATTCTGGGGCCCTTTATGTGCATAGAATTTTTACATAGGTTGATATGAACACGGGGGTATATCAAAAAGTGATCTGTTGTGTGTTGTGGTCATGGGTCCTATTAAAGTTGGTGAGATTTTTGAGCAGAGGGTTTATATTAGTGTAAGTTATATATATGTAGTAGGCACAAGAGTAAGTATGAATGTTCTTTACGGTGAGTAGTTTGAGACTTTTGAATATTGGTGGAGTATGCTGTCTAGGTGGGAATTTATCATTCTGACTGCGGCCTTTTGTTGTGTTATGAGTGGTCTAAGGTGATTTAACGTTGTTGATCCCCATGCACAGATTCCATAGGTGAGATACGGGTAGATAAGTGAATGATATAGTGCAAGGAGAGCTGATTGAGGTAATAATAGCTTATCTTTGATAATATGCCACTGTCTTCGAGATTTTCTTGGAAATTTGTTGTATATGTGTTTGGAATTTAAGGCTACTGTCAAGGTGGATTCCTAGGAATTTTCCCTCTGAGTCTTGTGATGGGTGTACCATTGAGTGTTATGTTAAGTGGAACATTTGTGGCTTTGCTTCCAAACTGTATGAAGTAGGTCTTGTCAGTATTGAGAGTAAGCTTGTTAGTCGTCATCCATGTTGATATTTTCTGTAATTCGGCATTAACAGTGTTGGCCAGTATAACTGGATTTGGGTGAGAGAAGACATATGTTGTATCATCTGCAAATAAAATGGGTTTGAGTAGTTGTGATGCATTCGGTAGGTCATTTATGTAAATGAGGAATAGGAGTGGCCCCAGGACACTTCCTTGAGGGACTCCGACTGTAATTTGTTGTGTGGAAGAGTTCGCTCCATTTGTGTACACATATTGGCTTCTGTTGGCGAGGTATGACTTTAGGTAGTTAAGTGGGTGCCCCCTTATACCATAGTGTGCTAATTTTGTGAGCAGTAAATAATGGTCGACTGTATCAAAAGCTTTGCGTAGATCAATGAAGATTCCCAGTGGGACTTCTTTTTTCTCAAGTGCTGTATATATTAACTCCAACATGTGCGTAATAGCATAGTTTGTGCTCTTGTTTGTCCTGAATCCAAATTGACAGGGGTTGAGTACATTGGTGAGACGAGGTAGGAATAGATTTGTCTATGAATTAATTTTTCGAAGATTTTAGAAAGCAGTGGTAAATTAGAAATTGGTCTATAATTATTCAGGTCTGTTTGATCACCTCCTTTGTGAATCGGGGTGACCCTTGCTATTTTGAGAATTGATGGAAAGGTAGAGGCTTCAATGGATTTATTGAATAGTGTTGCTATAATTGGTGACAGTACCTGTGAAGCTTTTTTGTACATAAAAGTTGGTAAGCTGTTTGTCTCCTGCCTTGTTTTTTAGGGTGTTGATTATGAGCGAGACTTCAATTGGGTTGGTAGGAGCTAGGAATAGCGTATTAGGGTAGGTGTTTGTGAGGTAGTCTGTTGGACGTGGTTTTGAGCTTGGGATTTTACTCGCTAGATTCTTTCCTCTGGTGGAGAAGAAAACATTAAGTCTGTTTGCTGTCTCAGTAGGTGAGAGTAGGGGTTCATCTGCTCCTGATAATTTGATGGTGTTGTTTTTCGCTATCTTATTATTTCCTAGAATTGCAGATAGGGTCTTCCAGGTCTTTTCTATATCACCTTTATGTTCTGGAGTCTGTTCTCATAATACAATTTTTTGATCTCCTTATCAGGCTGGTAAGGATTGATGAGTAGCGTTTGGATTGTTCTCTGGTTATTAGACCCCTTCTGTATTGTTTTCATATTGGTGCCTTTTGTTAATGGATTTAAGGATGCTGGGTGTTAGCCAGGGATTGTTAAGCTCTTAGCTGTGATCTGTTTAGTTTTTTAGGGCAATGTTTGTTATAGAGGTGGTGGGTTTTGTTAAGGAAATTTTGATGCATTCATTAGTATCTGTATATGTTTCCTAACTCATTATGCCAATAATGTTAATCATAGCTGTTATAAAGTTATTTACAGCATGACTCATTATGTAGTCTGAAGGTAACTTTTGTAATATCTAGGGCAATTTACCAAGATTAGTTATGAGAAAGGTCGGATAGTGGTCTGTGATGATGCCTGATTTTAGAGGGGCTATAGTATTAGTCCAGATGTGGTCTAGTAATGAGGTACTATCTCGGAGATTCTTGTAGGTTTTGATATTGTTGGTAGTAACAAGCAGTTGCTCAGTGTTTGTGAATCCTGTTACTTGTGGGTCCTGGTCATGTAAGAGTTTTATATTGAAGTCTCCTGTGAGCAGCAAATAGTCTTTGTTCATGTGTGGATCAGTTATCAGGTTATCTAGTTTTCACTAAAATGGTGAATGTTTGACTGTGGTAATCTGTAGATGTTTATCACTGTGAGGGGTTTTTGCAGGTCTTTTGATTTAAATTTAGCTATAATATATTCTCCATGCTCATCCCTTATGCAAGAGTTATTGATACATTCAAGTGATCTGAGTAATATATAGCTATTCCACCCCCTCGCGGATCTGTCCTACACTTGGAATGGCTGTGTAACCTGGGATGGATAGACATCTGTAGTATCAGGCTTCAGCCAGGTCTCAGTGAGTGTGATGATTGACATATTGGTCTGGAGGGTTGGGTAGTGCTGTGAGGTCATCATAATGTTTGCTCAAAGATCTAACATTGTAATTGAAGATAGTTATGTTATTGTTGGCTCTGAGTAATGTCTTTCTTGATCTGCTGTGTAATAGTTGCGGTGCTGTTGGAATCATGTAAAACATTTAATAATGGGGGTTATATCAGGATCAATGTCACTCCACTGCTGACAGTGCAACAGTGGTGACATTTGATGAGACTGCACTGCCCTGGCTTTGTTTTCACTGTTACACATAAACATGTCGATCTGTCTAGCTCTCCGTCTGTCTGTCTGTCTAGCTCTCCGTCCGTCTGTCTAGCTCTCCGTCCGTCTGTCTAGCTCTGTCCGTCTGTCTGTCTAGCTCTCCGTCCGTCTGTGTAGCTCTCCGTCCATCTGTCTAGCTCTCCGTCCGTGTCTGTCTGTCTAGCTCTCCGTCCGTGTCTGTCTGTCTAGCTCTCCGTCCGTGTCTGTCTGTCTAGCTCTCCGTCCGTGTCTGTCTGTCTGGCTCTCCGTCCGTGTCTGTCTGTCTGGCTCTCCGTCCGTGTCTGTCTGTCTGGCTCTCCGTCCGTGTCTGTCTGTCTGGCTCTCCCTCCGTGTCTGTCTGTCTGGCTCTCCCTCCGCGTCTGTCGGGCTCTCCCTCCGCGTCTGTCGGGCTCTCCCTCCGCGTCTGTCGGGCTCTCCCTCCGCGTCTGTCGGGCTCTCCCTCCGCGTCTGTCGGGCTCTCCCTCCGCGTCTGTCGGGCTCTCCCTCCGCGTCTGTCGGGCTCTCCCTCCGCGTCTGTCGGGCTCTCTGTCTCAGAGAGAGCCACTCGTAATCCAACAGGTATTACACATGACAGTCGTCACGTCTGATCCCTGAGCAAGTGTAAATACATATTACTTGCCAGTCATGCTTTCTATGCTTTACAGTGGTCCCTCGGTTTTCGCCGAAAATTCGTTCCAGAATGCTGCTCAAGTGCCATTACCGAACGAATTTACTTCATTAAGAAATAATGTCACGTAGGTTAGTCTATTTCAGACCCCCAAAAATACACTTGCAACAGCACTTACGAAAATACACTTACATAAATGTTCGAGTTTGGAGATGCACGAAAACCGAGGGACCACTGTATATCTACAAGCACGGTATAGCACTTTGTCTGGATTTTTTGGGTTATTCTAGGTAATTTACACTATGTATAATTGTATTTGTGTACCTGTGAGAGACAGCCAATCAGCCAGCCAGCTGCCAGCCAGCCTGGTGATATCACTTTCCTCTTGAAAGGGGAGTGTTAATATGACATGACATCAGTGAATCCTTGGTGTTTGTCGCGCTATTTGCTCTAGCTGACGATCAATTTAACTGGTACTTCCACAAGGTACTACTAAGTGGTCCCAGATTTTTTTAATACTGCGCACACCAAGTGTTAAGACCCATTCTATGCTGAACATGCATCTCAGGCCAATCGTGCCAAATTTGGAGGCAGGAAAAATAACACGTATATAGTATACGTTTGTGCGGTAAGAACGTAAACTATATACAGTGGTACCTCGACTTACGATTTTAATCCGTCAGAGAGGGCATTTCTTAAGACGAAACAATCGTAACACGAATCAATTTTCCCCATAAGAAATAATGGAAATAAATTTAATCCGTCCAAGACTTCCAAAAGTAGTTAAATAAAATATTTTTTAGAACTTTTGGACATTAAATAATAAATAATTTAATAAAGAATACATAAATACACATGCAAATATTGTACAATAACATGTCACTTACATTTATTGAAGAGTTGTTGATGTGTGGAGGACGTGAGGAGGGGAGAAGGTGGAGTAGTATGCTAGTGTTTGGAAGGGGAATCCCCTTCCATTAACACTGCAGGTACCAAGTCCTTTTCTGGGGTTACTGGCCTTTTTCTTTGAATGCCACTAGGACCAGCTTGAGAGTCACTGGACCTCTTTCTAACAACAAATTTGTCCAGGGAGCTCTGTGTCTGGCGATTCTTTAAAACATCCCTTAAGTGGGACACCACAGTGTCATTGTACAGGTTGCCAGCACGGCCTGCAACAGCATGGTTAGGGTGATATTCATCCATAAATGCTTGCACCTTGCTCCACATTCCACAAATGTCCTTAATCCTTGAAGAAGGCACATTCTTCCATTTTGTTCCACCACCTCCTCCTCCTCTGAACCATTGTCCTGACCTCTGCTCTCTTGTTCCAGTTGCTGTTGAAGCTCTTGCAGATCTTCAGTGGTTAGCTCTTCCTTGTGCTCCTCCACCAACTGTTCCACATCCTCACCACTCACTTCTAACCCCAAAGACTTGCCCAATTCCACAATTTCTTCCAAAACAGGCTCAGGCTCAGGCTCAGGGTTCTGAGGCTCAGCCCCAAAACCTTCAAAATCCCTCTCTAGGACACAGTCTGGCCACAATTTTCTCAGGCAGAGTTCAAAGTCCTGGTAGTCACTCCCTCCCAAGCCTTACCTATAAGGTGTACACAATGCAGCATATGGAAATGTTTTTCCAAAATTCTCTTAGGGTTATGTTCATGTCTGTGGTCACATCAAAGCACTTTTGAAACATTGCTTTGGTATAGAGTTTTTAAAGTTGGAAATGACCTGCTGGTCCATGGGCTGGAGGAGAGGAGTGGTATTAGGGGGCAAGAACTTCACTTTGATGAATTTAAACTCCTCCACAATTTTCTCTACCAAGTTTGGAGGATGACAAGGAGCATTGTCCATTATCAGGAGGCACTTAAGTGGCAAATTATTGTCCAATAGATATTTCTTCACACTGGGGCCAAACACTTCATTGAACCAATCTAAGAAAATGTCCTTTGTGACCCAAGCCTTTTGTTAGACTTCCACATCACACACAAGTTAGACTTGCTGACACCGCATCTGCCAAACACTCGGGGATTTTAAAAAAGATACACTAGTAAAGGCTTCACTTTGCAATCACCACTGGCATTGGCACAAAGCATCAAAGTTAGCCTGTCTTTCATAGGCTTATGTCCTGGCTGTGCCTTTTCCTCCTGAGTAATGTAGGTCCTGTTGGGCATTTTCTTCCAAAACAGGCCTGTTTCATCACAATTAAACACTTGTTGGGGAGGAATTGTTCAGCCTCTATGTACTCCTGGAATTCAGGCACATATTTTTCAGCCGCACTTTTGTCACAACTGGCTCCCTCACCATGCCTCACAACACTATGTATGCCAGTACGCTTCTTAAATTTTGAAACCAGCCTCTGCTGGCTTTAAATTCGCTCACTTCACTCGTTGCAGGCATTTTCTTAAGGAGATCATCATGCAACTGCCTTGCTTTTCACATATTATTCCCTCCGAAACAGTATCTCCTGCTAACTGTTTCTCGTTGATCCACACCAACAACAACCTTTCCACATTTTCCAGCACTTGTGGTCTGTGTTTTGTGATCACAGATGCACCTTTTGCAACAACAGCTTCCTTGATTTTACTTAAATATTTCTTATCCACAATGGTAGAGATGGTAGAATAGGGTTTACCATACAGCCTGGCCAGCTCACTGATACGCACTCCACTTTCATATTTTTCTATTATCTCCTTCTTCACTTCTATCGTACATATATTTCTGTTCCTCTTTGCCACAGGCTTAGCACTAGGATCTTTCCTTGGACCCATGGTAGCTTATTTAGCAGTTGCAAGCACTAAAAACAGTGGAATAATGACAATATACTGGTATGAATGCGTGGGTGTGGGTGGGTGGTCGCTCTCGCTTGTAAACAATAGCACACTGACGCTCCCTGGAGTGCGCGCTCAGCTGGGCTCCAAGCGGACAGGTCTGGTACGAAAGTCGTAAGACGAATCAATCAACGGATGTCGCATTCAAATTTCTTACGTTATAAGTATCGGATATCGAATATAACGTAAGATGATAACAACGTAAGTCGAGGTACCACTGTACAGTGGTACCTCGGTTAACGATATTCTTTCATTCCAGAATGCTGTTCAAGTGCCATTACCAAACGAATTTATCCCCATTAGGAATAATGTAAAATAGACTAGTCCTTTTAGACCCCTCAAAAATACACTTACAAAAGCATTTAAAAAAATAAACTTACATAAAAGGGTGAGTTTGGGGACCATCGTTAACCGAGGTACCACTGTATATGTTTGGACTGTTTACGGGTTAATTACAAAAACCGGGGGCCTATTGTATGTTGTTATATTATTATTATTATACTGGGGAAGTGCTAAACCTGCAGGATTATACAGCACCTGTGGGGGGGAGGGAATGGAAGGTATTCAGGCTTAATTTAGGGAACGAGCACAGATACAATTCCCTAGATCAAGAGTTTCTTAAGGGAATAAATTCGGTTGGTAATGGCACTCGAGCAGCATTCTGTTACGAAAAATGGACGAACACCGGGGGTCCACTGTACTGGTATTTAGTTAGTTACAGTAATTATTTGTTTATTTACTTATTCAGTGAGAATATGTAGTTACTTATTTATTGCATCATATTCATATTCAATTTACAATATTTTTAACTTACAATGGATTTGTTGGAATGACATGACCTTATCGTAACTCGATTGGTAACGAACTCAACTCCCACACTGAGCTCCATGGTTCGATCCCCCTTAAGGGTAGAAACATTGGGGGGCGTGTTTCCTTAAGACACTTGCTGTCCATGTTCAGCTAGCAGTAAATAGGTACCTGGGTGTTAGCCGATTGGTGTGGGTCGCATGCTGGGGACAAAACCTAAGTTGCTCGAAACGCTCTGCATAACCCGAGGCTTTCTATACAATGTGTCATTGATGTCAGTTAGCTCAGGATACGTTATATCGTGAACTTGTAGAAAAAAAATATTATTATTATTATAGGGGTGCCTCCCTGTGCTTATGGGAGATTCTAAAGAAAAGTTGCAAAGGTTAGTGGACGAGTTTGGGAGGTTGTGTAAAGTTATAAAGATGAAAGTGAACAAAGATAAGAGTAAGGTGATGAGAGTATCAAACGATTTAGATAAAGAAAAATTGGATATCACATTGGAGAGAGGGAGTATGGAAGAAGTGAATGTTTTCAGATATTTGGGAGTTGACGTGTCAGCGGATGGGTTTATGAAGGATGAGGTTAACCATATTGAAGTATTTTCTTTTTGGGGATTTTCTTTCTTTTTGGGTCACCCTGCCTCGGGAGACGGCCGACTTGTTGAAAAAAAAGTACTATAATAACAAGTGAGCTTCGAAAGGCCGTCACTAGATGGCAGTGAATACCACAACAATGCAGGAGCGGGAATGGCTGCCTCCTGACATATTTATTCATTCTAGAGTATATATCAGGTTTCTATGTCATTTATATTGTTTATTATTTCATATTAGATCAATTGTGATAGATAAATAAGCTATAGTTGATATTAATGTCATTTTGAAGTAGTGTTTTGTCCTGTCTCTGAGAACAGGAATTCCCCTGGAATGGATTAATGGCATTTCAGTTAATTTAAATGAGGAAAATTTACTCGCCATACGAGGAGATCGGGATACGAGCAAGGTTACAGAATGGATTAAACTTGTAAGCCGAAGTTCCACTGTACAGAATGAGGCACAAGATGCTTCCAGAAAGCAACTGTAAATATGGGTAGCAGTGGGGAAGGGGAGATGTAACCACACAAACACTCATCCCATAGGCTTGTCTTGGGTTAGAGGGAAAATTCTGTGCTGTGTAATATCCATATTTTGAACACACCTTGATGCTATGGAAACCAGTTAAGTGATTTTTAACACTTTACAGCATGCGGTATGAAGATTTTCCTGGGTCTAGTTTAAGGGCTAATAGAGTGTAAAGTATAACTATGACAACATTTATTGCCATATCTCGTATGTATATTCTGGTGCACGGTAAGCTCATAATTATTTATAGGTGATAAAAATGCATGCTGAAGTGGGTTAGTCTGATGCTGCTGAGAATGTACAAAATTCTATAATTTTTTTTAAGGAATTTTTATTTCTGACAGTTTTACTTTAAGTTCGGTCTAACATTAACTACATTCTTTTACTTGATAAGGTGCATAAATACTGTAGTGACATAACCTGCCACTAGACTGCTGCTCATCACTGTTTGCTGCTAACCAAACTCATCACATTTCCCTACATGTTAAATATGATATGTATTGTTACATGAATGTATAATTGTGGGTCTAGTGTTAAATAACTTAAGCAATACACAGTATACATTGTGGTGTTTGTAATTACTTTTGGGACAAATATTTTTCTTTGAAGCTTTGCTTTTCTTCCCCAAGACTTTATCACTTTCAAGAACCATAGTGAAGTTTCTGATTATACCAGGAATTTGATTCAGAACTTAGTTGTCCTCTGTATATGAAATAATCAGGTTGTATGAAGACATTTTCTTTCCTTACCAGCATGCCAGTCCTGCTGAGGATCCACTTGTAAAGCACATAAAGAAAGAAGAGGTCAAAGCTAAAAAGAAACCAGAGACTACTGACCCAGACAGTGGACTCAGCATTGGAAGAAAGTTACAAAGAGTGTCACACCATATGCTCATCTGCCATATGAAGAACAGGCAAGTGCCTTCATATTTTTGCCTTTATTTTATTTAATTTGTTTTGGAGAGCATGAATCTGAAGCATGAAGGGTAATGGATAATGGAGTAAAGTTTGTAGATCTGATTGACCTTTATCTTCTGCTATGTGTTGATGATAGATACTATACATTACTGTCTATAAGATGAAGTATTTTACTAAATATGCTCACAGGAGTGGGATTAAAAGATAAAGAATCTAATACAGTCATCCCTCGGTTTTCGCTTGTCCCAGTTTTCGCCGATTTTGGTTTTCGCCGACTTTTTCAGGAAAATTTGTCTTAGTTTTCGCCGATTGTTTTAGTTTTCGCCGATCGTATGGGACCTGTCCACTAGTGCCGCGCACATACAAAGGCAGTAGGCCCGCCACCCACGCACCTCCCACGCACATTGTCACGCAGTCTAGCATTGTTTACGCTTGAGTGAGCATCACCCCAGGAGTTTATACAAAACATTTATTAACAATTCATTGTTTTTGGCCCTTGATTATTGTGTGACTACTAAATAAGCTACCATGGGCCCAAAGAAAGCTCCTAGTGCCAGTTCTTTGGTAAAGAAAGTGAGGAACACTGTAGAAATGAAGAAAGAAATAATAGAAAAATATGATAGTGGTGTACGATTGCCGAGCTCGCCAGGATATACAAGAAAAACCCATCAACCATCAGTTCCATTGTGGCAAAGAGAAAGGAAATCACGGAAGCTAATGTTGCGAAAGGGGTGAATACGATAACGAAACAGAGATCACAAACAATGGAAAATATGGAGAAATTGTTATTGGTGTGGATAAACCAAAAACTGCTAGCGGGTGATAGTGTTGTGCAATCCATCATATGTGAAAAAGCAAGGCTGTTGCATGCCGATCTTGTAAAGAAAATGCCTGGAACCAGTGTTGAGGTTGATGAATTTAAGGCCAGCAAAGGCTGGTTCGAAAACTTCAAGGCGAACTGGCATACACAGTGTTGTAAGGCATGGTGAGGTGCCAGTTCAGATAAACATGGGGCTGAAAAATTTGTGCGTGAGTTTAAACAATATGTAGAGGCAGAAGAATTTAAACCCCAACAAGTGTTTAATTGTGACGAAACAGGCCTCTTTGGAAGAAAATGCCAAGGAGGACCTACATCACACAGGAGGAAAGGGCAATGTCAGGACACAAGCCTATGAAAGACAGGCTAACTCTTATGTTATGTGGGAACGCTAGTGGGGATTTAAAAGTGAAGCCTTTCTGTGTATCACTGAAAATCCCAGAGTGTTGGCCCAATACAGTGTTGACAAGGTAAATTGTGTGTTTTGGAAGTCTAATGCTAAGGCATGGGTCACTAGGGAAATTTTCCTGGAATGGTTTAATCAAGTGTTTGGCCCCAGTGTGAAGAAATATCTATTGGAGAA
>WNWK01050651.1:0-12756 GCA_009830355.1 Cherax destructor | reverse complement strand
AGGGTGTGCGTCGCATCCTGGGAAAAAACTGACCTAATTTGCCCAAAATACTCTGCATAGCGGCTTTCTAAAACAGTGGTCCCCGGTTACGATTTTTTTCTTTCAGAATGCTGTTCAAGTGCCTTTAAAAAACAATTTATCCCCAAAGGAATAATGTTGACTAGCCCTTTTTACACCCCCAAAATATACTTAAAAAAGCTTTTAAAAAAAATAAACTTACAAAAAAGGGGATTTTGGGACCATTTTTGAGGTACCACTGTACTAGTATATGTATGTCATTGATGTCAGCTGGGCCCTTTCCCTGTACATTCTTGTAGTAAATAAAAATATTATTATTAAAACTATGTACCTCAAACAGAACTACTTACACTATACTACTTTTAATCTACCCCTTTCCCTCACCTTTTATTTGTGCCTGGGATTCACTAAACAAACCCCCTTAAGCCAATAAAATTAAAAAAAAATAAGCATTTTACCAAAAGGGGTCATACAGCCAAAAAAAAGTGGCAGTATGAATGATCACTCAGTCTAGTCCCAGACAACACACTCCTCGCTTTTTAAAAATCAAACACTCGAATACATACAAAAAATTAACTCATACTACTTGTATTTCATATACAAGACAATCAATTCTAATACCTAATACTAGTAAATTCATAAGGCAAGAATGCCCCTTTTGTAAAACCATGAAATTTGCTGAATACCTCAAGGTGACTTGCTTAGAACTGCATCTGAAATTACTGTTGCATCAATTTTTCCACAAATGAAGGGCTGATTGGTCATAATATGAAGATAAGGACCTATCTCCCACCTTGTAAATGGCTATCACCAGTATAAAGAAACCCTTTGGGCTTTTCAGTTGAGTTGAAGACTTTTATTACTGAATTACAGTAATAATAATAATATTTAAAAAAAAGGCAACTTTTTTTTAAAAGGCCAGTTATCAACAGCATTTTAAGGTACCTTAGTAGGGTTTCCATTGCCGATTGCTAGCGCACTCATCTCACACACTGAGGTCCGTGATTCGATCCCCGGAAGGGGGACACATCAGGACGTGTTTCCAAGTCACCTGGTGTCCATTTCACCCATAAAATGGTACCTGGATGTTAGTCGACTGGTGTGGGGCGCATCCTGAGGACAAAATTACCCAATTTGCCCGAAATGCTCTGCATAACAAGGGGCTTTTTATATAGCATGTCAGCTAAGCTTTTATACGTTGTACATGTACGTACTTGCAGAAATAAAGATTATGGTTATAAAATTTTCATTAAATTGTCTAGGATGACAAAAAAATCAGGTATACCAAAAAAACCGTTACATGATTATCATACATAAACATGTGTAGAGAACCTAGGATAACCCAAAGTTAGACAGTGACTTATTTCCACTTAGCGACTTATATTAACTTAGTACATATAAAGCTACACCTACCTCCTTTCTTCATCTTGAGAGGGTTTTTTCGTTTTCCTTTTTTAGCTTCGTAGGAACCTGTGGGCCCTTTTTTTTCTTTTTAAAGCTTCCCCGAGGCATCTTGCAAGTGCTTCTGGTCTTGTTATGGGATAACTCAGTTTCCTTTCAAAACTAATAAATCTGTTATGGGATGAGAGAGCTGGGGGAGCCGAGCACACACTACCATCTATTTACCACCTTAACACCCAGCTTTTCATAATAGCATATATGTAGATTACCCCGAATAACCCCGAGAAGCGACAATGTGACTTATTTCCATTGGGGTCCTAAAAAATCAGATCCTTGAATCAGAAATTTCCCTCTTCATAATTCATTTTGTCTTGGGTTCCCCTTTCCCCCCCTTTATAGACTCTGCCTTCTAGGCAAACGGACTTTCTCAACTTGTAGCATGCTCGTGTCAGAAGCCAGGCACAGGTATGGTGGATTCTGGATTAGAGTCAGAGGCACTGCTGTGGATTCCATCTCACATTGGTCTTCAGATGCATGATAAACCGATAAATTGGCTAAGTTTTATTTTTCAAAGGGGATAGATTACAATCTTGGCTTGTCAGTTCAGTTTGAGAACAATAATACAAAAAGAACTTAAACTGAATTTTATTGACTTAAGACTCAGGAGTTTGACCCAGTCAGTCCATTTTAATCATTCTATCATGCAGGAGGAGCCACATGTCTATGGTGGCAAAAAATAAGGACTTTTGGATGTCATCCCCCGCCCCCCGGCTGGGAAAGTATCTTTGGCAGGTTAAATCACCACCACCAGATTTTAGACCAAACAAGATGTAAACTTTGCCATTTGGGATTATTTCACACCCTGCGTCTTTTGTACTAGTATAAAAATTAATGAATTCAGAGACTACTCATTCAGAAATGTTCAAGATATGTAAAAGTATTTTATAAAGTGGTATTTTCAGACCATTCGGGAAAAATACCCTGATTTTGCCCCCTGTAAATAAAGCATTGACACGTGTGTGTGTGTATGTACATGTGTGTATGTGTATGTGTGTATTATATACATGTATGCGTGTGTATGTGTATATATGTATGTGTATATGTATATGTGTGTTGTGTGACCCAACAATTAAAATTTGCACCAATAACTCATTACAGTTGTGGCGGGGGTGTAGACTAATAGATTGCTCATTGTTTTATAATTTGTTCATAGTGAAACCCATGAACAGACGTAAGTAAATTTACACATGATTCATTCCCTTTGTAACTAGTGAATTAATTCCCATTGTACCTTGTTCAGCTATCAAAACTTTGGGGCCCAGTTTTGCCCCTATATATACCTTTTAACGCAAATACCTTTGAATTTTCATGATTGTGACCATCTGAGTTCATTACCTTGTAACTTGCTCAGCTATCAAACTTTGAGGCCAGTCCCTGGACCCATTATTCCTGTAATTTTTTTGACTACCCCCCACAGGATGGGTATGGGAAAAACCCCAAGCTCAAACCCCCGCCCAAAAGACTCCTCCAAACACCCCCTAATAGTTTTCCTAGCCCCTACCAACCCAATTGAAGTTGCTCATAATCAACACCCTTAAAAACAAGGCAGGAGACATAAAATACCAACTTTTATGTACAAAAAGCTTCACAGGTACTGTCACCAATCATAGCAACACTATTCAATAAATCCATTGAACCCTCTACCTTTCCATCAATTCTAAAAATAGCTGGGGTCACCCGATCCACAAAGGAGGTGATCAAACAGACCTGAATAATTATAGACCAATTTCTAATTTAATTGCTTTAAAATCTTCGAAAAATTAATTCATAGACAAATCTTTTCCTACCTCGTCTCCCCCTGTACTAAACCCCCTTCAATTTGGATTCAGGACAAAAAAGAGCACAAACGATGCTTTACAAAATTTTGGGAGTTAAATATACAGCACTTGAGAAAAAGAAGCCCCACTGGGAATCTTCATTGATCTCCGAAAAGCTTTTGATACAGTCGACCATGATTTACTGCTCACAAAATTAGCACACTATGGAAAAGGGGGGCACCCCTCAACTACCTAAAATCATACCTCACCAACAGAAGCCAATCGTGTACACAAATGGGAGAACTCTTCCACACAACCAATTACAATCGGAGTCCTCAAGGAAGTGTCCTGGGGCCATCCCATTCCTCATTTACATAAATGACCTACCGAAACATCACAACTCTCAAACCCATTTTTTTGCAGATGACACAACATATGTCTTCTTCACCCCAAAACCAGTTATACTGGCCAACACTGTTAATGCCGAATTACAGAAAATATCAACATGGATGACGACTAAAAGCTTACTCTCAATACTGACAAGACCTACTTCATACAGTTTGGAAGCAAAGTCACAAATGTTTCCCCTTTAACATAACACTTAATGGTACACCCATCACAAGACTCACAGAGGGGAAAAATTTCCAGGGAAACCACCTTGACAGTAGCCTTAAATTCCAAACACAAAACAACAAATTTCCCAAAAAAATCTCGAAGACATAGGGATATTATCAAAGATACGCTATTATGTACCTCTCACTCTTCACTCTATCATTCCTTATCTACCCGTATCTCACCTATGGAATCTGTGCATGGGGATCCCAAAGTTAAATCACCTTAGACCCTCATAACACAAAAAAGGCCGCAGTCAGAATGATAACAAATTCCCCCTTGACAGATCTCCCCCAATATTCAAAAGTCTCAAAATATACCGTAAAGAACATTCATACTTACTCTTTTGCCTACTACATATATAAAACTTTACACTCTAATATAAACCCCCTTTAAAACTCTCCTCACCAACTTTAATAGGGCCCATGACCACAAACACGACACAGATCACTTTTTTATATACCCCCTGTTCATATCAACCTATTAAAAAATTTTATGCACATAAAGGGGCCCCCGAATCTGAATTCATTACCAGTAAATATTAAGATAATCTTGTCTGAAAATAATTTTTGACTCAACTCAAAACCACCTACTCCCCCAAAACCCAAATGATCATGCTATAAACTACTTTGAAAAAAGTATTTTATTTCCTATACGATAATATCAATTTTTTAAAAATATGTTACTATTATGTTACCCCCTACCATATTATAAGTTAATGTCAAAAATGCTCAATGTTATTTTCCTTAAGATAATCTCAATTCCAATTTCATTCAAGAATCTTAACACCTGTAAAACAAGATCTAATATCATCATATAAAAATTTAAACGTAAAATTTCATCATATTGTAATTTTTAAAATAATTTTTTAAATAGAAAAAATCAATAAATTTCTCTAATATTAAGTACATGTTTTTTAAAGGGCTAAATAAGCTGCCCCCAATGCCCTGGCATGTCAGTGGGTCTCCCTTTCACTCAATTTTACATTGTAACTTCCCATAATTAAACCGTAAATATGTTCAACTTATATTCAAACTTTAAAACTTAGATATGCAACTTTACTTATTTTATAAATTATCAACCATAACTTTTATTATTTTTTTTTATTATTGTTTAATTTGTTTAATCTGATTTAATTAATTTTTTAATGAAGACAAAAGTACAAAACTATGTTCAAATTTCATAGCTTAAATACTACCTTTCTCATTGTATACTATCTAAAAAATTTTACAATCTAGTTTTAAGTTAATTTTAAGTCTCCCCAAAAATCCCTGCATACTGGGGGTTTTTGGATTCACCCATGTAATCTCAATAACCAAATGAAATTTTTTATCATGTCCAAATAAAAATTATTATTATTATTATTATTATTATTATAATAAAGATATCAAACTAACTTCTCTCCCAAACCCCATTTGGGAACTTCCGTCCTCTGCCTTCCCTACATTTCCAGTTTTTCATCTCAACAACTCCCCCCTTCCTTAGACATCAAATTTTCTTTTCCCAGATCCTCTTTGCACTTATCTAGTTCTACCTCTCCCCCTTAGATCCCCCTGTTGTCTACTCTATTTCTTGTTTCTCCTGTCATCCCCAGTATTTTGGGAGAAACTCTGTTCTCTTTCTGAACGACTCAGGAGCAAAAAAGTAGTGTTAGGCTTACGACACCAACAATGCTCTTTTCTGTCATGTCAGAGATCACGGTCATCCTATTGACTGGTCTTCTCTAAAACTGCTCCCCTACTTAACTTTCACACGCCGTCTGGTTGAATCCCCCCTTATACACAACTTTCCTTGTATGAATCTAAGTTCAGAACACCCTGACTTAACCTGTTTTTTTCCCCTCCCTTCCTCTCTCCCCTTTTGGGTTTTTCTTTTTTCCCCTTAGGTATTTGGTCCATCATTATTTTTTCCCCCCTTTGTGTTCTTGTTCCTCCCTTATGGGGGCCCCAGCCCCCTTTTTAGTGCCCCTTTTTCTTACTATTTGACTGACTCCACTACTATTCCTCTCCACTACCCCCCTTTTCCCTTTAATTCTACCCCCTTGTTCCCGTCCCTGTCTGCTGGCCTATATCCCCCTCCTTCCACCATGCCCAGCCCTTCTAGGGCAGGGTATTTCCTGCCAAAATAGAGCTTGCACCATCTGCAGCTTGCAAGACTGTTTCCCGTCAGCCTCCTGGGGCGGGAAAGATGGCAGCCCGAGAGGCCCTAGTTTTTCCTACGGCCCCGTGAGGGTGGGGAAGGCTAGGCGTGGGGACAATTTGGGCCCGACGATGAGGGGGGACACCCCCCATGGGGGACATAGGTCTGACACTCCCAGACAGGGGGCCAAGGCCGGGTCACCATCTGGAAAGACCCGGGCTGGGGGGGTTCCCGGGGAAACACACCCCCCCCCTTTTGTTAGTGTGCTTTGTAAATGGTCCAAGTCTGACCGAAACGTCGTCGTAAGTTTCTTCTATCTGCGGGTTATTTGTGTATTGTTCCAGTCACGGTATTGTGCCTTTTTTTTTAAAACCCCTAGACCAATAGGCCACTGGTAAAAATTTTAAGTAAGTAATTTATTTAGGTACAGGTACGCATAAATATATTACACAAATTATCATACATAGAACACGTGTGCAAATTACCTAGGATAATGCCACAAAAAAAATCAAAGTTACTAATTTTCATAAGTAAAATTATCATAGTGTAAATTACCTAGGATAACACTAATAAGTCAGACAGAGTAAGTTTATTTGGTTACAGTACAGGAAACAAAATATAGTTATCACACATAGTAATATGTGTGTAAATTAAAAAAAACCCAAAACACAATAAGTGCCCGGGGCCCAAGACTGTTCAACAGCCTCCCACCAGCCATAAGGGGAATTCCAATGGACCCCTGGTTGTGTTCAAGAGGAGCTGGACATATTTTAAGTCAGTCCCGGGATCAGCTGGGCTGGGGTTTCGAGTTGGACTAAGTGCAGCCAGTAAACAGCCTGGTTAGGCCCCGATCCAGGGGGGACTGGTCATGGACCGGGCCGCGGGGGCGCTGACCCCGAAATACCCCCCATCTAACCCCAAAGAGACTGAAAAAAACTTATTTTCATTGGGGTCCATTTCCATTGGGGTCCATATTATTAATTTATTTAAGTAAAAGGGACATATAATAAATTTTTATTATTATAATAAAAAAACGCTAACCCACTAGGGTCATACAGTGCTGCAGGGGCAAAAGGGGGGAGAGGACAACAAAGGTAAAGTTAGGAAGGGCTGTCAAGTGCTGTAGGAATTTTCATCAAATAACAAAAAAAGGCCCTACCGTGACTAACAATACACACACAACCCGCACAAATAAAAAAAAAGGGGCTTGACGACGTTTTGGTCCCACTTGGGCCATTTACAAAGTCACACTAACACACTTGGGGCTTGGAGCTTTATTTTTACCAGGGGGTCGGGAAGATGGGGAAGGAAGAAGGATGGGTAAGGAAAATTGGGAAATAGGTGGGAGGGGGGAGGTGGAGGGTTTGGGTTATAAAGGTAAGTGGCCTATCCCCTTTGGCGCAACATAATAAGTGTGTGTATGTAGAGGATAAATAAGTAAATTTTTTGAGGAGGATATGCCTTCACCCCCTCAGTTACACAGGTATACTGCTTTTCACAGCATGACACTGATTGGGGAATGCATAATATTTATAGTATTTTTTTTTTTTTTGGGAAAGGCTGCTGCAAAAGGTGGTAGTTTCTGGGCTTTGGGGTTGATTTGGGTTGCCCGGGGCTGGACGAGCAGTTTCAACAGGTGGTAGTTGCTGGGCTTTTGATGTTGTTTGGGGGCTGCCCCGGAGTTGTTCAAGCAGTTTCTGGGTGTCCAAAAAGGAAGTTCGTAGGTGTTAAATGGTAGTTGTAAGATGTATTTTGGGAAAAAGGTAGGTCACCCACAAAGGGGGAGTATTTATCTATGTTGTTGAACATAGACTGGGACTGGTGGTACCCACTCTTCTGGTCGACGGGGGGATCACTCAGGATTCTTGGTCGTGGGTAGTTGTCTTTGAATGTAGGCCAACCTTTTCTGCAGAGTCATTCTTTGGGTTCGACGAAGGAAAATTGTGCGTGCTCGTTGATAAAACAGGACGGTCCATTAGAATATGGGAATGAAATTGGGAAAAGAGCGCGTTCCCTGAAACCCCTGAGTGAGACCGGTGCCCGATTTAAGACGAGAGAGTGTTGTTCCCAACCTCGGCATGATGAACGAAGGCTAGAAACCTAAAAATTGGTTTAACAGAATGTAATTTGTTATGAGGCATATCGGACCAATTTTGGGAAAAAGGTTGCGAAGGTGGGTTTGAGTTCAGCAAAATAGTCAGAGAATGGAATAATTTAAGGGGTTAAATCCTAACTTAGGATAGGGTTTTGTTATTATTATGATTATTATTATTATTATTATTATTATCACCATAGCCAAGCGCTAAAGGTTTGGGTTTCAACGAAAAAAACCCTTTTTTCCGTAGGCTAAAAATAGAACTGTATCCATTGCTCAACTACTTTAATATTAGATAATTTGTATAATAAAAAAAAACAAGCCCTAAACCGGATATTAACCCCAAATGGAACTTTTTTTGCCTTTCCGATTTCCCTCCCAATTTTTGCTATATTTTTTTCCCAAAAAATTTTGACGATAAGCCAAGGCAGCACGAGCGTGATGGCCCTATAAACCCCAAACAAAGTAAAGGAGGGAAAAATACAAATTTTAAAGAATTTGATGCTCAGTCATCTATGTTGTCTGTTATATATTGACTATGATTTGTAGGAAGAAATTTAGTGTTAATTTAAACACTGTTTTGAGGAATTATAGTGTCTGTCATGGTTTGATCGAAAGTGTGTTTATCATGACCCCAGGCTACAAACCAGCCTCTGGTTCTGTTATCTATCAACAGCTAAAGGCAATATCTGGTGGAGGCAGACACCAAAACCAAGAGCTACTATGACATTCTTCAATCTCCCCAAAAGCTAACAGGCACAGGTATAAAAAAAAATACAACTAATAATTTTTTGCCATAGGTCAGGAAAAAGCATCTGTGCGATATATTAACCTGTCAGATTAGAATGACTGTCAGATAAAAAATCATCAATCAGTAGAATGCATCTATCAGATAGCAGAACTTATCTATCAGATAGTAGAACGTATGTCAGATGATAGTAGAACGTGTCAGATGATAGTAGAACTTTCAGATGATAGAGAACGTATGCGATGATAGTAGAACTTTCAGATGATAGTAGAACGGGTCGATGATAGTAAAACATGTCGATGATAGAAAACTTTGTCAGATGATAGTAAAGATGTCGATGATATAAACGTATGTCAGAGATAGTAAAACGTTTCGATGATGTAAAACGTTGTCAGATGATAGTAAAACGTATGTCAGATAAAGTAAAACTTTGTCAGATGATAGTAGAACGTTTTCAGATGATAGTAAAACTATGTCAGATGATATAGAACGAATGTCGATGATATAAAACGATGTGATGATAGTAAAACGTATGTCAGATGATAGTAAAACGTATGTCAGATGATAGTAAAACGATGTCAGATGATAGTAAAACGATGTCGATGATAGTAAAACGTATGTCAGATGATAGTAAAACGATGTCAGATGATAGTAGAAATATGTCAGATAGTAGAATGCATCTACGATAACAATAATAATATCTTTATTTACTACAAGCATGTAAAAAGTATACAGGCTAACTGACATAAAGAATCTATCAGATAGTAGAATGCATCTATTAGTAGAACGATCTGCGAAAATGGAAAACTTTGGATAGTATGAAATGAGGGACACCACCTGGGGTTTTCCCCCCAATTCCAGTACATGATACGGTTAAATTTCTTGCCCTTTTTGTTTGGTTGTTGAATGTCATAATTTCTGCATCACCTTAATCTTCTGAGAATTTTTAAAAACTTTAGCCCATTTTTCTTGAGCAGTGATAGACAAAACCATCATTCCTTTATTCAACCTGATCTCGTCTAAGCTATAAAATAGAGACCAAGTATATTTCTTTCCTTCCCCCAACTACTTTAATAAACCTAATGTTTCCCACCAAGAGCCTGATAAAAACAAAAATATCTTTTTTGAGCACTGAAGGCAATGCCCATTGCATCTTACATATTGAATATCAAGATGTCAATAAATCATATATTTCATCACTGATCTTTTTAAATTAATCTTTTTAAATTTCCCTCCTTTCTTTTTAAAATTTTTTGATTATATTACTTTTCCCTTTCCTTTTTGTCCATCCATACGTTTAATTTTTACATCCATCCATATCATATTACCTCCTTCATTTATGTCCATCTGTGTCATATTACCCCCTTCATGTCCATCCGTATCAAATTTCCTCCTTCCTTTACGTCTATCCATATCACATTACCTCCTTTCCATGTTTGAGTTCTAACAAGAAGAGACCCTCATTTAGCACAGTAGTTCGTTCCTGAAAACGTTGGTTGGTAAAAACTGTTAGATAATTAACAGAATTTATGGGAAAAAAAGGGTTACGTTCCCGGAGTCCCCAAAAAACCAAACAAGTTTTTTTTGACCAACAGATCTTGCAAAAATTGAAGGTGAATATGAAATTGTAGTTCATTGTCGTGATATATTACTGCTTAAGACTACAAATGCAATAGAAATAATAGTATTTCCCTTAAATTGTGGAAAGATGTTTGTGGATGGTTGTGAAGAGGGGATATGGATGGGGGCCCTACGGGCTGAGGGGGAAAGGGTTGTTGGGTGACAGGAAGTGGTGGTAGGGGTTCTGGTACTGAAGTCGATGATTGTATTGCAGTGGCAAAATTCTGTAATGGATCTCGGGGCTTTTTATTCTGATCTGCATTACAAAAAGCTGACGGAAGGGGATCATCAGCTGGTCTAGACCCCGTTTCAAAGCCCTGTTTCTAGTTTTGTCAGGGCCCAAAAAAGTCTCCTTTTCCAATAATATGGAACTGCTCACGAATGCTGCAATGTTAACGTTTTTTTTCAGGTTCTTCTTCATCTTCTTCTGTTATCTCCCCCCTTGATCTGTGCATTGAACTCTGCCCAGATTTCCTCTGGACTCCTGTCTTTATCATCATCATCTTCTAAAGTTCATTCACATCTTCATTCATATCTTCAAAAACCCTCACCTGGTAATCTCCTTCCCAGCTGAACAATTTCCTGAACCTGACTCTCAAGCAAGGGAAAATCAGTGAAAGACTTAACTACAGAAGGAAAAAACTTTCCCCAGCCTGCATTTAATGTTGATTGGGGGATTCATTCCATGCACCTCTAGCATACTGATGGGATCTGCAATGTTAAATTTACTCCAGAAGCTTGGTACTGCCAGGTTGTAGTCAGCGTCCATTGATGCAACTAGTTTTTTTTTTAATTTTTTGTTGTTTCCCTTTAATGTCTTAATAACTCCCCCGTCCCGTGGTTGAATCAGAGATGTTGTATTTGGAGGTAAAAAAACAACTTTTTCATGTGGGGTCACATCCAGCAAAGCTTGTGGATGAGTATGGGAATTATCAAGAATGAAAGGCCTTGAATGCAAGGTTCTTTGTGCAGGTAAACTTGACTTCAGGAATAAAGTGATGCTTAAACAAGTCAATAAATATTTCCCCTGTCATCCATGTGACTGGTTTGACCCCAAATTACTGGTAAGGTTTTTTTTTCCACACCTTTTAAAAAAAAAATTTACCCCCTTAATCGTAATATCAAGTTTACATCATGTTAGATAAAAAAGTCCACAGTTCTTCGACTTTAATCCCAAATTGTGCAATATATATGTGCTAAATGAGGTCTACTGTATGTCTTAATTTACATCCTTCATTTATAATCATCTGCATTATATTACAGTGATACCTCTCTTTCCGAACTATATGGGCTGAGACCGTTCAAAACACAGAGTTTCTGGATATGGGGGAAAACCCACCCGACCCTCATATCCCATCTGTACCCCGTCAATCATTGGCGACAGCTTTAGGTTTGAAAAAGGCAAAAGTCGTCTGGCGGGGACCGACACTCGGGGTCGAAAAAAGCCCCCGGATTTCACCACCCCGGATGGAGCCAGCCAGGGCAGCCCACCCCACCCCACCCCCTTAATATACTACAACATTTAAAGCACCCCCGAGTAATAAAATACATATACAGTTCACTCATTAATTACCTTAAAATGTTTGAGTATTAATGAGGGGGAGAGGTAGTAAAGAGATAAAACAAATAAATGAGAGAGAGTGAGTAAATGAGAGACAGAGAGGGTTTATACATGTTTTCATTATACCAAAATCGAACACTTTTTGTGTACAAGCTGTCTCCACGTTGATACAGTAGAATAAATAAAGAGGAACACTCCCCGTCTAATGTAACACCATTTTTTGAAGAAATGACACTGAGTGAAGGCATACGAAAGGAATAATTTTCTAATTACCCCAGTAATACTATAGTTTACACATTTTCTCTGATGTTGGGCTAGAGAAAATGTAATTTTGGGCCCCCCATTCTACAAGCGCCTGGCTACCACATCTAAAATAAAAATCTTTTTTCTGGACATGTACAAGGTATACAGGCCTGGCTGACATCAATGACATACTATTATATAGAAAACCACTTTTTTGCAGAGCATTTCGGGCAAAATTAGGCGTTTTTCCCAGGATCGACCCACACCAGTGATAAAACCCGGTAACCATTTTACTGATGGGTGAACATAGACAACCGGGGAAAAAAACACGCCCCATGTTTCCACCCCTTTGCCGGGGAAACGAAACCCCGACCCTCACCGGGGAAACGAGAGCTTTGCCACCAGGCCCCTTGTTTTATCATGTTCATATGTTACATAGCATGTTTATTATATAATTTTGAAAAGTATCATAGATGGAGTAATAAATGTTAAGGAATTTTGC
>WNWK01050650.1:0-12756 GCA_009830355.1 Cherax destructor | reverse complement strand
TTTATTTTTTTTGGGGTTACTATAGGTATATTTTATCAAAAAAAATATTTTTAAAAAATTTTTTTCCTTTTTTTTTAAAAAAAAATGCCTTTAAAAACCCCGTAAAAAAATGCAAAAAATAATTTTTAAAGGGTTTTTGAATATTATTAATTATTTCATATTTTTAAAAAAATCCCATTAAAAATCTATAAAAACAAATTTTAATAGAATATTTCAAATTTTTTTCGAAAATTGAAAAAAAAAAAAACCTAAAAAAATGTAAAATCGTATTTTTGCATTTTTTGATTTTTAACGGTTTGAGTGCTTTTCTGCAAAACTCTTTTTAGTAAAATCAATTTTCACACTTTTAAATAGAATTTCTACAATTGAATTTTAGGGGAAAAGTAAGCAAAATTTTATGATTTTCTTTTAGGAAGCTTACTCATAGGTATATTTTATCTAAAAAAGTTTTCAAAAATCCTTGAAAATGCCTTAAATCGTCAAAAAATGCAATAAAATCAAGTTTTATAGCATTTTGAATATTATTAATTATTTACATATTTTAAAAATCCCATTAAAATCTATAAAAATCAATATTTTATAGAATATTTCATATTATTTTCGAAAAATACATGAAACATTAAAAAGCTCAGAAAATGTGCTAAAATCGTATTTTATTGCATATTTCGACGTTTTAGAGCAGTTTGAGTGCTTTTCTGAAAACTCATTTTAGCTAAAATACTTAGATTTCACACTTTTAAATAGAATTTCTACTGCAATTGAAATTTATGGGAAAAGTAAGCAAATTTTATGATTTTCTTTTAGGAAGCTTACTCATAGGATATTTTATCAAAAAAATAGTTTTCACAAAATCCTTGAAAATGCCTTAAATCGTCAAAAATGCAATAAAATCAAGTTTTTAGCATTTTGAATATTATTATTATTTACATATTTTTAAAATCCCATTAAAAATCTATAAAAATCAATATTTTTAGAATATTTCATATTATTTTCGAAAATACATGAAACATTAAAAAGCTCAGAAAAATGTGCTAAAATCGTATTTTATTGCATATTTCGACGTTTTAGAGCGGTTTGAGTGCTTTTCTAAAACTCATTTTCAGCTAAAAACTTAGATTTTCACACTTTTAAATAGAATTTCTACTGCAATTGAAATTTATGGGAAAAGTAAGCAAAATTTTATGATTTTCTTTTAGGAAGCTTACTCATAGGTATATTTTATCTAAAAAAATAGTTTTTCAGAAAATCCTTGAAAATGCCTTAATCGTCAAAAATGCAATAAAATAGTTTTATAGCATTTTGAATATTATTAATTATTTACATATTTTTAAAAATCCCATTAAAAATCTATAAAAATCAATATTTTATAGAATATTTCATATTATTCGAAAATACATGAAACATTAAAAGCTCAGAAAAATGTGCTAAAATCGTATTTTATTGCATATTTCGACGTTTTAGCGTTTAGTGCTTTTGCAAAACTCATTTTTAGCTAAAATACTTAATTTTCACACTTTTAAATAGAATTTCTACTGAATTGAAATTTATGGAAAAGTAAGCAAAATTTTATGATTTTCTTTTAGGAAGTTACTCATGGTATATTTTATCTAAAAAATAGTTTTCAAAAATCCTTGAAAATGCCTTAAATCGTCAAAAAATGCAATAAAATCAAGTTTTATAGCATTTTGAATATTTATTAATTATTTACATATTTTTAAAAATCCATTAAAATCTATAAAAATCAATATTTTATAGAATATTTCATATTATTTTCGAAAATACATGAAACATTAAAAGCTCAGAAAATGTGCTAAATCGATTTTATGCATATTTCGACGTTTTAGAGCGGTTTGATGCTTTTCTGCAAACTCATTTTTAGCTAAAATACTTACATTTTCACACTTTTAAATAGAATTTCATGCAATTGAAATTTATGGAAAAGTAAGCAAAATTTTATGATTTTCTTTAGGAAGCTTACTCATAGGTATATTTTATCTAAAAAATAGTTTTCAAAAATCTTGAAAATCTTAAATCGTCAAAAATGCAATAAAATCAAGTTTTATAATTTTGATATTATTAATTATTTACTATTTTAAAAATCCATTAAAAATCTATAAAAATCAATATTTTATAGAATATTTCATATTATTTCGAAAATACATGAAACATTAAAAAGCTCAGAAAAATGTGCTAAAATCGTATTTATTGCATATTTCGACGTTTTAGAGCGGTTTGAGTGCTTTTCTGCAAAACTCATTTTTCTATAAAATCATATTAAAATATTTATATTTCGAAAATACATGAATTAACAATTAAAACGTGTATTATTAGGTTTAGCTTCGAAACTATTTACTAATTTATTTTACACTTAAAAAATTTCACTGCATTGAAATTATATAAATTTATTAGTACTATAGATATTTATAAAATATTTTCAAAACAATAAGTAATGCAATAAATAAAGTTTATAGATTTGAATATTATAATTTTACATATTTTTAAAAATTAAATTATAAAATCAATTTTGAATATTCATTATTTTGAAATACATGAAAATTAAAACAGAATCTAAATCATTTTATTATATTCGACGTTTAGACGGTTTGAGGTTTTCTGCAAACCATTTACAATAAATTCAATTAAATAAATTTCTATATGAATATGAATTTATATTTTCTTGAACCTATAGGTATATTTTATCTAAAATAGTTTCAAAACTGAAATGCTAATCGTCAATAATAATATTGTTTAATAAGCAGAAAATGTGCAAAATCGATTTTATTATATTTCGACGTTTGAGGTTTGATGTTTTCGAAAACTCATTTAGTAAAATTATTTACACTTTTAATAAATTTCACTGAATTAAATTTTGGAAAAGTAAGCAATTTTATGATTTTCTTTAGGAAGTTACCATGATATTTTATCTAAAAATAGTTTTCAGAAAATCCTTGAAAATCTATCAAAAATGCAATAAAATCAATTTTATACATTTTAATATTTATTAATTATTTACATATTTTTAAAAATCCCATTAAAATCTATAAAAATCAATATTTTATAGAATATTTCATATTATTTTCGAAATATACATGAAACATTAAAAGCTAGAAATTTGCAAAATCATTTTAGCATATTTGACTTTTGAACGTTTGATGTTTCTGCAAAACATTTTTAGCTAAAATATTAATTTTTTTACACTTTTAAATAGAATTTATTTATTGAAATTTATGGAAAAGTAAGAAATTTAGATTTCTTTAAAACTTAATAATATATTTTAAAAATAGTTTTTAATAAATCTTGAAAATCTTAAATCGTCAAAAATCAATAAAAATTTTTATAGCATTTTAATATTTATTATTATAATATTTTAAAAATCATTAAAAATCTATAAAATCAAATTTTTATAGAATATTTCATATTATTTTCGAAATATGAAACATTAAAAGTCAGAAAAATTGCTAAAATCGATTTTTCATATTTATGACGTTTTAGAACGTTTGAGTGCTTTTCGTGAAAACCAATTTTAGTATATCTAGATTTTCACACTTTTAAATAGAATTTTACTAAATTGAAATTTATGGAAAAGTAAGCAAAATTTTATAGATTTTCTTTTAGGAAGTATCAAGTATATTTTATTAAAAAAATATTTTCAAATCTTGAAAATAAAAAAAAAAAAAAAAAAAAAAAAAAAAAAAAAAAAAAAAAAAAAAAAAAAAAAAAAAAAAAAAAAAAAAAAAAAAAAAAAAAAAAAAAAAAAAAAAAAAAAAAAAAAAAAAAAAAAAAAAAAAAAAAAAAAAAAAAAAAAAAAAAAAAAAAAAAAAAAAAAAAAAAAAAAAAAAAAAAAAAAAAAAAAAAAAAAAAAAAAAAAAAAAAAAAAAAAAAAAAAAAAAAAAAAAAAAAAAAAAAAAAAAAAAAAAAAAAAAAAAAAAAAAAAAAAAAAAAAAAAAAAAAAAAAAAAAAAAAAAAAAAAAAAAAAAAAAAAAAAAAAAAAAAAAAAAAAAAAAAAAAAAAAAAAAAAAAAAAAAAAAAAAAAAAAAAAAATTTTTTTTTTTTTTTTTTTTTTTTTTTTTTTTTTTTTTTTTTTTTTTTTTTTTTTTTTTTTTTTTTTTTTTTTTTTTTTTTTTTTTTTTTTTTTTTTTTTTTTTTTTTTTTTTTTTTTTTTTTTTTTTTTTTTTTTTTTTTTTTTTTTTTTTTTTTTTTTTTTTTTTTTTTTTTTTTTTTTTTTTTTTTTTTTTTTTTTTTTTTTTTTTTTTTTTTTTTTTTTTTTTTTTTTTTTTTTTTTTTTTTTTTTTTTTTTTTTTTTTTTTTTTTTTTTTTTTTTTTTTTTTTTTTTTTTTTTTTTTTTTTTTTTTTTTTTTTTTTTTTTTTTTTTTTTTTTTTTTTTTTTTTTTTTTTTTTTTTTTTTTTTTTTTTTTTTTTTTTTTTTTTTTTTTTTTTTTTTTTTTTTTTTTTTTTTTTTTTTTTTTTTTTTTTTTTTTTTTTTTTTTTTTTTTTTTTTTTTTTTTTTTTTTTTTTTTTTTTTTTTTTTTTTTTTTTTTTTTTTTTTTTTTTTTTTTTTTTTTTTTTTTTTTTTTTAAAAGAAAGTTCTAAAATCGATTTTATTGCATATTTCGACGTTTTAGAGGGTTTGATGTTTTCGCAAACTCATTTTGCTAAAATACTACATTTTCACACTTTTAAATAGAATTTCTACTGCAATTGAAATTATGGGAAAAGTAAGCAAAATTTTATGATTTTCTTTAGGAAGCTTACTCATAGGTATATTTTATCTAAAAATAGTTTTCAGAAATCCTTGAAAATTCTTAAATCGCAAAAATGCAATAAAATCAAGTTTTATAGCATTTTGAATATTATTATTATTTACATATTTTTAAAATCCCATTAAAATCTATAAAATCAATATTTTAAGAATATTTCATATTATTTTCGAAAATACATGAAACATTAAAGCTCAGAAAATGTGCTAAAATCGTATTTATTGCATATTTCGACGTTTAGAGCGGTTTGAGTGCTTTTCGGCAAACTCATTTAGCTAAAATACTTAGATTTTCACACTTTAAATAAATTTCTACGCAATTGAAATTTATGGAAAAGTAAGCAAAATTTTATGATTTTCTTTTAGGAAGTTTAAACTCATAGGTATATTTTATCTAAAAATAGTTTTTCAGAAAATCTGAAAATGCACTTAAATCGTCAAAAAATGCAATAAATAGTTTTATAGCATTTTAATATTATTAATTATTTACATATTTTAAATCCCATTAAAAATCATAAAAATCAATATTTTTATAGAATATTTCATATTATTTTCGAAAAATACATGAAACATTTAAACTCAGAAAATGTGCTAAAATCGCATTTTATGCATATTTCGACGTTTTAGACGTTTGATGCTTTTCTGACAAAACTCATTTTAGTAAAATACTTACATTTTCACACTTTTAAATAGAATTTTACTGAATTGAAATTTATGGGAAAAGTAAGCAAAATTTTATATTTTCTTTAGTGAAGCTACTCATAGGATATATTTTATCTAAAAAATAGTTTTTCAGAAAATCCTGAAAATGCCTTAAATCGTCAAAAAATGCAATAAAATCAAGTTTTATACATTTTGAATATTTATTAATTATTTACATATTTTTAAAAATCCATTAAAAATCTATAAAAATCAATATTTTTATAAATATTTCATATTATTTTCGAAAATACATGAAACATTAAAAAGCTCAGAAAAATGTGCAAAATCGCATTTTATGCTATTCGACGTTTTAGAGTTTGATGCTTTTCTGCAAAACTATTTTTAGCTAAAATACTTAATTTTCACACTTTTAAATAAATTTCTATGCAATTGAAATTTATGGGAAAATAGAAATTTTATATTTTCTTTAGGAAGCTTACTCATAGGTATATTTTATCTAAAAAAATAGTTTTCAAAAATCCTTGAAAATCTTAAATCGTCAAAAAATGCAATAAAAAAAGTTTTATAATTTTTAATATTTATTAATTATTTACATATTTTTAAAAATCCTATTAAAAATCTATAAAAATCAATATTTTTATAGAATATTTCATATTATTTTCGAAAATACATGAAACATAAAACTCAGAAAAATGTGCTAAAATCGTATTTTATTGCATATTTCGACGTTTTAGAGCGTTTGAGTGCTTTTCTGCAAAACTCATTTTAGTAAATATTAATTTTCACACTTTTAAATAGAATTTCTGCAATTGAAATTATGGGAAAAGTAAGCAAAATTTTATGATTTTCTTTTAGGAAGCTTACTCATATATATTTATCTAAAAAATAGTTTTCAAAATCCTTGAAAATGCCTTAAATCGTCAAAAAATGCAATAAAATCAAGTTTTATAGCATTTTTGAATATTTATTAATTATTTACATATTTTTAAAAAATCCCATTAAAATCTATAAAAATCAATATTTTTATAGAATATTTCATATTATTTTCGAAAAATACATGAAACATAAAAAAGCTCAGAAAAATGTGCTAAAATCGCATTTTATGGCATATTTCGACGTTTTAGAGCGGTTTGATGCTTTTCTGACAAAACTCATTTTTTAGCTAAAATACTTAGATTTTCACACTTTTAAATATAATTTCTATTGCAATTGAAATTTATGGGAAAAGTAAGCAAAATTTTATGATTTTCTATTAGAAGCTATCATAGGTATATTTTATCTAAAAAATAGTTTTTCAAAAATCCTGAAAATGCCTTAAATCGTCAAAAATGCAATAAAATAAGTTTTATCATTTTTGAATTTTATAATTATTTACATATTTTTAAAAATCCATTAAAAATCTATAAAAATCAATATTTTTATAGAATATTTCATATTATTTTCGAAAATACATGAAACATAAAAAGCTCAGAAAAATGTGCTAAAATCGTATTTTATGCATATTTCGACGTTTTAGAGCGGTTTGAGTGCTTTTCTGCAAAACTCATTTTCAGCAAATACTTAGATTTTCACACTTTAAATAGAATTTCTACTGCAATTGAAATTTATGGGAAAAGTAAGCAAAATTTTATGATTTTCTTTAGGAAGCTTACTATAGGTATATTTTATCTAAAAAATAGTTTTTCAGAAAATCTGAAAATGCCTTAAATCGTCAAAAATGCAATAAAATAAATTTTATAGCATTTTGAATATTTATTAATTATTTACATATTTTAAAAATCCCATTAAAAATCTATAAAAATCAATATTTTTATAGAATATTTCATATTATTTTCGAAAAATACATGAAACATTAAAAAGCTCAGAAAAATGTGCTAAAATCGTATTTTATTGCATATTTCGACGTTTTAGACGGTTTGAGTGCTTTTCTGGCAAAACTCATTTTTTAGCTAAAATACTTACATTTTCACACTTTTAAATAGAATTTCTACTGCAATTGAAATTTATGGGAAAAGTAAGCAAAATTTTATGATTTTCTTTTAGGAAGCTTACTCATAGGTATATTTTATCTAAAAATAGTTTTCAGAAATCCTGAAAATGCCTTAATCGTCAAAAAATGCAATAAAATCAAGTTTTATAGCATTTTGAATATTTATTAATTATTTACATATTTTTAAAATCCCATTAAAAATCTATAAAATCAATATTTTTATAGAATATTTCATATTATTTTCGAAAATACATGAAACATTAAAAGCTCAGAAAATGTGCTAAAATCGTATTTTATTGCATATTTCGACGTTTTAGAGCGGTTTGAGTGCTTTTCTGGCAAAACTCATTTTTCAGCTAAAATACTTAGATTTTCACACTTTTAAATAGAATTTCTACTGCAATTGAAATTTATGGGAAAAGTAAGCAAAATTTTATGATTTTCTTTAGAAGCTTACTCATAGGTATATTTTATCTAAAAAATAGTTTTCAGAAAACCTTGAAAATGCCTTAAATCGTCAAAAATGCAATAAAATGTTTTATAGCATTTTATTTTATTAATATTTACATATTTTTAAAAATCCTATTAAAATCTATAAAATCATATTTTTAAAAATTTCATATTATTTTCGAAAATCATGAAACATTAAGCTCAGAAATGTAAAATCGATTTTATGATATTTCGACGTTTAGGGGTTTGATGCTTTTTGCAAACCATTTTTAGCTAAATACTTAATTTTACACTTTAAAATTTATGAATTGAAATTTATGGGAAAGTAGCAAAATTTATATTTTCTTAGAAGTTACTCATAGGATATTTTATTAAAAATAGTTTTTCAAAAATCCTTGAAAATGAATCGTCAAATGAATAAAATCAGTTTTATACATTAATTTTATTAAATTAATATTTAAAACATTAAAAATCTAAAAATCTATTTTATAGAATATTTATATTATTTTCAAATACATGAAACATAAACCAGAAAATGTGAAAACAAATTTTAGGCGGTTTGATGCTTTTCTGCAAAACCATTTAGCTAAATACTATTTTCACATTTTAAATAGAATTTCTATGCATTGAAATTTATGAAAAGTAAGCAAATTTTTATTTTCTTTAGGAAGTTACTTAGATATTTTATCTAAAAATAGTTTTCAAAAATCCTGAAATCTAATCGTCAAAAATGTAAATTAATTTTTAATATTATTATTTACATATTTTTAAATCATTAAAATCTATAAAAATCAAATTTTTATAGAATATTTATATTATTTTCGAAAATACATGAAACATTAAACTAGAAAATGTGCAAAATCGTATTTTATTGCATATTTCGACGTTTTAGACGGTTTGAGTGCTTTTCTCAAAACTCATTTTTAGTAAAATACTTAATTTTCACACTTTTAAATAGAATTTACTGAATTGAAATTATGGAAAAGTAGCAAAATTTTATGATTTTCTTTAGAAGCTATCATAGGTATATTTTTAAAAATAGTTTTTCAAAATCTTGAAAATGCCTAATCGTAAAAATGCAAAAATCAAGTTTTATACATTTTTGAATATTTATTATTATTAATATTTTAAAAATCCATTAAAATCTATAAAAACAATATTTATAAATATTTCATATTATTTTGAAAATACATAAACATAAAAACTCGAAAATGTGCAAAATGATTTTATGCATATTTCGACGTTTTAGAGCGTTTGATGCTTTTCTGAAAAATTTTAGCTAAAATACTTACATTTTCACACTTTTAAATAGAATTTCTACTGCAATTGAATTTATGGGAAAAGTAAAGCAAAATTTTATGATTTTCTTTTAGGAAAGCTTACTCATAGGTATATTTTATCAAAAAAAATAGTTTCACAAAAATCCTTGAAAATGCCTTAAATCGTCAAAATGCAATAAAATCAAGTTTTATAGCATTTTAATATATAATATTATTTACATATTTTTTTAAAAATCCCATTAAAAATCTATAAAAATCAATATTTTAATAGAATATTTCAAATTATTCTCAGAAATATACGTGAAACATTAAAAGATCAAGAAAATGTGCTAAAATCGTATTTTATTGCATATTTCGACGTTTTTAGAGCGGTTTGAGTTGCTTTTCTGACAAACTCATTTCAGCTAAATACTTAGATTTTCACACTTTAAAATAAATTTCTACTGCAATTGAAATTTATGGAAAAAAAGTAAGCAAAATTTTAACATGATTTTCTTTTAGGAAGCTTATTACTCATAGGTATATTTTATCTAAAATAGTTTTTCAGAAAATCTTGAAAATGCACCTTAAATCGTCAAAAAATGCAATGTAGTTCTTTGTTCTAACACTAATATTAGGTACTTAGAATTGTACTCAAATTGTCACACCAAAACACAGCGACAGGTGGACATTACACCTGCCTTGGTCATATACTATTGTCTAGGGAATATATACAAAATATTTATAGATTCACAGCAATGTTTGGGTGTAGGGAGTACATAATAATAAGAATAATAAGTTCATGAAGCATGATGTAAGACAAGTCAGTCCACTGCTGACAGTGATAAGATAAGATAAGTGGTGACATTTAGTGAGCATACGTGAGGGTGCTGTGATAAGATAAGGGTGACATCTGATGAGCATCCACCCTCTGTTTTCACTGTTACACAAACATATCTGTCTGTCAAGCTCTCTGTCTATCTGTCTGTCAAGCTCTCTGTCTGTCAAGCTCTCTATCTGTCTGTCAAGCTCTCTATCTGTCTGTCAGAAAGCTCTCTATCTGTCTGTCAAGCTCTCTGTCTATCTGTCAAGCTCTCTGTCTATCTGTCAAGCTCTCTGTCTATCTGTCTGTCAAGCTTACTGTCCTCATCATGCTCTATCTATCTGTCCAAGCTCTCTGTTTATCTGTCAAGCTCTCTGTTTATCTGTCAAGCTCTCTGTTTATCTGTCAAGCTCTCTGTCTATCTGTCCGTCTAGCGTCTAGCTCTCCCGTCTCAGAGGCCCCTCTGAACCAACAGGTATTACACATGACTGGACTGCGTACGTCACGTCTGGTTCCCAGTAAATACGTATTTGCCAGTCATGTTTACATTATAGGTTAGTGGCAGCTTCTTTTGATTATAATAATAATAATAATAATCTACAAGCAGAATATAGCACTTTGTCTAGTTTTTGGGTTATCTGAAATTTACACTATGTATATTCTTTTTATGTGTACCTGTGAAACAGAAATGAACAGTCAGATGAAAGAGATGAGCAAGGTAGACAGAGACAGACAGAAAAGACGAGAGACAGACAGAAAAAGACGGAACAGACAGAAAAGACGGACAGACAGACAAAGGTGACAGACAGACAAAGACAAGACAGACGAACAAAGACAGAGATAAACATAGAGACAGACAGACACAGCCAGCCAGCCAGACACAGCCAGCCAGACAGACAGACACAGCCAGCCAGCCAGACAGACACAGCCAGCCAAACACAACCACCCAGCCATCAGACACAGCCAGCCAGCCAGCCCAGCCAGACACAGCCAGCCAGCCAGCCAGCCAGCCAGCCAGCCAGCCAGCCAGCCAGCCAGCCAGCCAGACACAGCCAGGCCAGCCAGCCAGACACAGCCAGCCAGCCAGCCAGCCGTCCGTCCGTCCATTCCAGAATTGTTTCTCTATTATGTTCAGAATTTTTTCTCTATTACAGCGTTCAGAATTGTTTCTCTTTACTTAGGGCATAGGTTATAAGACATTCTGAAAGGATGTTGCACATGGAGTTATTATCAGGTTTTGATATTTCCTAAACCACTTATGGCCACATCCACCTTAGAGCCACTAAACTCTGGGTCAACATCACTTTCCTTAAGATGGAAGAGTTAATACCACATGAAATCAGTGAATCCCAGGTGTTTGTCGCACTCTTTGCTCTAGCTGGCGCTCATTTGAACTGGTGCTCCCACAAGGTACTAAGTGGTCCCAGATTTTCTGTACAGCGCACCAGGGCTAAGACCCATTATATGCTGACCAGGCATCTCAGGCCAATGCGTGCTTGCTTGATATATACGTTGCACAGTTAATGGGTTAAACACTCCTCAAAATGGATCATAAACAATTGCTCTATTAATAGGATATGATCGTGGGAGTCAGAGTGCACATGCTGTCTACCTGGGAGTCTACCTGGAGAATTCCAGGTGCCCCGCGACCCGGTCAGTGACCAGGCCTCTTGTTGGACCAGAGCTGATCCAAGCCAGGCTGTTACTGCTGGCCGCACGCAGTCCAACGTACGAACCACAGCCCGGCTGATCAGGTACTGACTTGAGGTGCCTGTCCAGTGCCTGCTTAGAAGAGACAGCCAGGGGCTTGTTGGTAATCCCCTGATGTATGCTGGGAGGCAGTTGAACACAATCTTGGGCCCCTCACACTTATTGTGTTGTCCCTCAACGTGCTAGTAGACACCCCTGCTCTTCATTGGGGGAATGTTACATCGCCTGCCGGAGTCTTTGCTTCGTAGGGAGTGATTTTTGTGTGCAAGTTTGGTACTAGGCCACCAATTTTCCATGTGTATATAATAATGTATCTCTCAACCTGATTCCTAGAGTACAGGTTTAGGAACTTCAAGCGTTCCCAGTAGTTTAGATTATCTGTCATTATCTCAAATGCTCATAAACCCATATTTCTATTTGATTATAATAATATAATCTTAAACCCATAAATGTAAATTGTGGCATGCTCGTGTCAATAATAGTCAAGACACTTGTACAGAAGGATTGTAAGCAGTAGTCAAGAACATCTGTGGATTCCATCTTGGATTGGTTTTCAGATAAGATAGAACCGATGAAATGGCAAGGTATATATTCCTAAGGGAGTAGGAACTGTATGACCCTTGGCGGTTTGGCCTTCTTTGATTATAATAATAATCCTAAGGGAGTAGACACAATCTTGGGTTGTCAATTAGTAGTTGAGAACACAAACAGAACCAATTGAACTTCACTGACTCGAGACTAAGGGAGAATAGCGTCTTTTTTATATTATAATAATAATAATAATCATTGTTCTATCATGCGGTTTTAGTGCTTCTTTTATTATAATAATAATGTTCTATCATGCAGGAGCCACAGGTCGTGCAGACTCCCTGACTTTTTAACAGAAATAAATCTGTATAACCCTTGTGGTTTAGCACTTCTTGATTATAATAATAACAGAAATAAACTTTTGCACTCTTCCATATCTCCACTAACCTCTACACACTCCACACCTCCTACTCCTCATTCACGCCAACCCTTCCACATTTCTACTCACACATCCCACCCTGCAATGTATGACCTTTCAAGTTTAGTGCTGAAATTGATTAATTATTTTTATTTGTCT
>WNWK01050649.1:0-12757 GCA_009830355.1 Cherax destructor | reverse complement strand
GGCATGGAACCCGCGAGTGGAGTTGTTAAAGGATGAATTTGGCACATTGTGTCTATCAATCAACATTTTTTCAAGGGGGTTGCAAAAAAGCTGATGAGTTCTTCTTGTCTAAGGTAAGTTCTTGTCAGTTTTTAAGCTGGACAGCCAGGTTGAACAGAAAACAAAAACTGTTGTGTCGGGCTTGGCTGCCAGGGTTGAAAAGTCCTTGAAACCATCATGGGTTAGTTAGGAATGCACTTATTTTTTTACTTAGATTCATAAGAAAAGTTGCAGATGCTATGGAGACTAGAACAGTGTAAAATTTAAAAGAAATTTGAAAATAAACGGGGAGCAGGTTGATGAGGGTAAAATATTCTAACCTCACTCACTGCCCTGTGTCTTTGGGTTAGTATCAAGTCAAAACAGAAAAAAGGTAGAGCCTCATGGGTTCATTGCTTCCCCATGGTGTAACAAGAATATGTATTGAATAAAGGTTAATTTTATATGTGAATAATTCATGTGTTAGATCTGATGTTTGTTTTGTTTGGGCCCAAAATATAAATTAAAAAAAAATGTTCATTTTTTCCCAGAGAAATCATGAGTTCGGGCTTTATATTCTAGTCAGGTGGGGGGAGACTGTGAACTCTGACATAGAGATTTATCTACCTATTCATGTCTCTCCAACTTTCTTAAGGGACCTGAAAAATATACAAGCAAGGTAAGTTTAACTTTTTTTGTTTCGTTTAGATCTTCAAACCCTCAATATAAGGGACGGGGATGTCTGATAAACCTGATTGTCTTCTTTATCAAAATTATGAGATGGATTTTATGGGGGACTAGGACATTTTCCCTAATGACAATTCATGAAACAATGGATGTAGTTTGTTGATCAAGTCATTTTTAGATACACTAAGAATAACATTTAATACAGTAAATTAATTGGAAATAAAGGAGTTCAAGGTACTGTACATGTACAGGGGTACGTAATTTTTTTTCTTTCAACAAACGGCTTATCCCACCGAGGCAGGGTGACCCAAAAGGAAAATGAAAGTTTCTCCTTTTTTTAAAATTTTGTAATATATACAGGAGGGGGAGTTACCAGCCCCTTTTCCCCCCATTTTAGTCGCCCTTACAACATGCATGGCTTACAGAGGAAGAATTCTGTTCCACTTCCTAATGGGGAAAAAGCAGAAATAAACAAAAAATAGTAAGAAAATAGAAGGGAAAACCCAGGGGGTATGTGTATAGTTGTACATGCATGTGTAGTTGACCTAAGTGTAAGTAGAAGTAGGAAGACATACCTGAAGTCTTCATTTTATGAGACAGTAATAATCCCCCGAATACCATCATGTAAAACAATTACAGGCTTCCGTTTCCCCTCGGCAGGATAGTAGCAGTGGTACCTTGACTTACGAGTTTTCCAATTCGCCCCGCGCCGGTCGATTTTTTTTTGAGTTGCAAGCCAAAACCGTTAAGTGATTTTCAGATATACCACAGGAGAGGGAAAAAAAAAAAACCTCAATAATAACCAATGTGTAACACCCTTTTCCCTTTTTTGATACCACTGGTAGTGTCATCCTGCCAGAATGTTCTATAATGTACCCCCCTAAGTAAAAACGATTCTGGAACATTTAATACATTTGGCGGCCCCGGCTGGTTGGGTGGCGGCTAGCTTGCTGGTTTATTTTTTTTTGGCTGTCTCTATCTCCTTCTGTCTGTCTGTATTTATCTCTTCTATCTGTGTGTCTATCTGCCTCTATCTCACAGGTACACATAAATACAGTTAAGCATAGTGTAAATTACCGGGGAAAACCCCAAAAAACCCCAGACAAAGTGCTATGCTATGTTGTATATAAAGCATAACGGCATGACTAAAAAACCCCTTTTTTCCTTGTTGGGAATCAGACGTGCCGACTCTGCATTGTGTGTAATACCGTTGGTTCTGGGGGGCTTTCTTTTGAGACAGAGGAAAGAAGAAAACTGGAAGAAAAACACAGGCAGACAGAAAGACAGATAAGCAGAGACAGAGATAAACATAGACAGAGCTGACAGACAGAAAAAAAAATGAAAAACAAACAGATAGACAGACATCTTTTTTTAATGAAAAAAAAAAGCCAAAGCGGTGCACGATCATCAAATGTCCTCCACCAGTGTCCCCCCTGGCAGTGGGTGACACTGCTTCCCGTGCTTAAAGGAGTTTTATATACTCCAACATTTCTAAAAAATTGCTGGGACCTGGCGAAAAGGCAAAAATCGTTTTTATTTTAAAAACCCAACAAAAATATTCGGGGGGTTTTTTTTGGGGGTGGAACGGTTAATGACATTTCTTTTAATTTAAAAAGGGAAAAAATTATTTATATGAGCAAATTGAGTTCGAGCTGGGTCAGGAATGAATTAAACTCGTAAGTCAAGGCCCCCTGTACCTTCCTGGGCAGTTGCTGTCTACTAGCCTACTACCTGGGTTTTTTTTTTTTTTTCCAACAAGTCGGCCGCCCGCCACCGGGCAGGGTGCCCAAAAAAAAAAAATACTTTCATCATCATTCAACACTTTCACCTCACTCATACAAAATTCCCCCCTTTGCAAAATTTCTAAAAATACAACATTTTGAATAGCCCCCCCAAACTATCACTATCCCAGACCCCCCTTTTTTAAAATGCAGGCATTTTATTCCCCCCTTTAAAACCCCGTCCAGCAAAAATATAATAACCATTTTCCCCCGAATCCCTAAACTAAATATTACCCTGCTCACACCCAAACACCCCCTCAGGCCCAAAAAAACCCTTTGTCTCCATTCACCCCTATCTAACATGCTCACACACACTTGCTGGAAGTCCAAGCCCCTCGCCCACAAAACCTTTTTTTCCCCCCCCCCTCCAACCTTTGAGGACGACCCCTACCCCTCCTTCCTTCCAAAAAATTTATCGCCCTCCAAGTCATTCTGCTTTGATCCATTCTCTCTAAATGCCCCAAAACCCCCTCAACAACCCCTCTTCAGCCCTCTGATAATACTTTTAGTAACTCCACACCCCCTAATTTCCACCTCAGAATTCTATGCATAATATTTACAGCACACATTGCCCCAAAACAGGACATCTCCACTGCCTCCACCCCCTCCTCGCTGCAGCATTTATCCCCAAACTTCACACCCATGTAAGGTGTTGGTACCACTATACAGGTCTCCCTCAACATTGGGTTTTTTCTTTTCCCCGGGGCCCCACACTTGGAATTCCCGGCCGAAATTCCCCCCCACCAAATTTCCACCCACCAAATCATATTTAAGTTTCCAGCCACCCGAGCGCCCCCACTCCTTTTCCCTTTCCCACCTGGCAACCAGCCCGCCCACCACTCACTCACTGAGTGTTTTCATCGTTCATTATTTTTTATTAAACTACAGTACAGTGGACCCCGATCGTAATTAATCCGTTAGGAGCTAGTACTTAACACGAAGTTTCAAAAATTGAACCATTTTTCCCCCAAAGGGGAAAAAATGTAAATAAATTTTAAACCGTTCCAAAAAAAAATTTTCACATACTAAATTAAAAACAATATATATATATATATATACATTTACTTACCTTTATTGAAGAGTTGCAGGCATCTGGAAGGTAGAGTTGCAATAGGGGGGGGGGGAGTTATGGTTGGAAGGAAATCCCCCAAAAGGACTTCAGGTAACAAGTCCCTCCCCGGGTTACTTCCTTCTTTGTCTTTTAATGCCACTAGGACCAGCTTGAGAGTCCCAGACCCCTGCCTGGTAAAGTAACTGTCCAGAGTCCTCGGTTTCTGGAACCCTTCAACACTTTCCTGAAGTGCACATCCTGTAAATGAAGTGGCCACAGAAGGCTCATTTAAACTTGCTCAGGGTGGTGTCTTTCAAAAAAATGTCTGCAACTCATTCCACTTTGTACACATCTCCTTAAGCACTGAAGAGGGCACCTCCTTCTGTCTCTCACCCTCCTCCTTTGAAGCAATAACCTCAGTTGTGGTCTGTTGCTGTTCCAGATGAAGCTCCAGCTCTTTCAGTTGTTGCTCTACCCTGTGGGCCTCCACCAACTCTTCCAATCCTCACCACTCACCTCCAACCCCAGGCTGTTCCCCAATGCCACAATAGAGTCCACAACAGGGACAGGGTCAAGGTCAGGGTCAGCCTCAAATCCTTCAAAAAATCCCTCTGTTGGACACAACCTGGCCACAATGGTTCAAGCAGAGTTCAAAGTCCTGGAAGTCACTCCTCCCAAGCCTTACCTATAAGGCGTATGCAATGCACAATGTTGAAGTGATCTTTCCAGAATTCTCTTGGGTCAACTCAGTGTCCGAGGTCACTTCAAAGCACTTTTCAAACAGTGCTTTGGTGTACAGTTTCTTGAAGTTGGAAATGACCTGCTGGTCCATGGGCTGGAGGAGAGGAGTGGTGTTAGGAGGCAAGAACTTCACTCTGATGAAATTAAACTTGTCAGACAAACACTCTTGCAAGTTGTGAGGGTGAGCAGGAGCACTGTCCAGTATCAGGAGGCACTTGAGTGGCAATTTCTTTTCCAAAGTATTTCTTCACACTAGGGCCAAACACTCCAGTCACCCATTCCTTGAAAATCTCCGTAGTGACCCATGCCTTGGTGTTAGCCTTCCAATGCACACACAAATTATTCTTGTCAACACTGTGATTCTTGAAGGGTCTGGGATTTTCATAGTGATACACCAGTAAAGGCTTCATTTTTTAAAATCCCCACTAGCATTAGAACAAAACATGAGAGTTAGCCTGTCTTTCATAGGCTTGTGTCCTGGCTGTGCCTTTTCCTCCTGAGTAATGTAGGTCTTGTTGGGCATTTTCTTCCAAAACAGGCCTGTTTCATCACAGTTAAACACTTGTTGGTGGAGGAATTGTTCAGCCCTACGAACCCCTGGAATTCATGCACAAATTTTTCAGCTGCACGTTTGTCTGAGCTGGCTGCCTCACCATGTCTCACAACACTGTGTATGCCACTACGTTTCTTAAACCTGTCAAACCAGCCTTTGCTGGCTTTAAAATCACTTGCCTCACCACTGGTTGCAGGCATTGTCTTGACAAGATCTGCGTGCAACTTCCTTGCCTTTTCACAAATTATCGCCATGGAAATACTATCACCCGCTCTGTTTTTCATGGATCCACACCAACAACAACTTCTCAACCTCATCCACTGTTTTCGATCTATTTTTCGTTAACATATCAACCCCTTTTGCAACATTAGCTTCCTTGATCTCATTTCTCTTTGCCAGGATAGAGCTGATAGTAGATGGGGTTTTGTTGTACATCCTGGCAAGATCACTCAGACGTACGCCACTCTCATATTTTTCTATAATCTCTTTCTTAAGTTCGATGGTGTTCCTCACTTTCTTTACCACAGGGGTGCCACTAGGAAGCTTCTTTGGACCCATGGTGACTTATTTCATAGTGACAATCACTAAAGCACCAAAAAAAAACACCAAATGTAGTGTGAATGTTTGAAAGAGCGCGCTAGGTAATGTTCTCTCAATGGTAAACAACGCTTCACTGGCGGCGTCCTGCGTCCCGTGCAGGCGCGGAGCAGGCGGACAGGTCTAATACGTTACAAAACACGAGCCATTTTACGATTCTCGAAATCGAAAAAAGCTTACAAAACACGATGTTTACGAAATAAGAACCTTACGAAACTCGGGGGTCCACTGTATAACATGTATGTAGTACTGTATAGTAGAATATTTTACTATGTTTTCATGCGTTTTATGATTGTTCATGGTTCAATAGGTTAAGGAAGCAGTAAGTAATGAATGTACTAAATAAAGGTTATCTATCTATTACATCTATTCCAAATTGATATCAGAAACATGATAAAACGTAGAATTGTAATAAAGATGCTGAAATGAATAATATATGCCATATTAATAGTGGGGTAAGAGTAGAGGCAACCGCCACCATATGAGATGTTTACATCAGGATAAACATGCCTAAATCACTCTTGTCGTAAGAACAAATGCAAAAATAGCATTTATTATTTTTAGAATAATAATAATTTATAATATTTGATCTGAGCACTTTAAATGTCATCAGTATTTGGTAGTTGACATTTAGAGAAATCCACAGCAATTATTATTAATTATTATTTTTATTTATTATTATTAATATTATTATTATTTCCCTACAATATATTGTAGAGAAATAATAATAATAATAAATAATAATAATAATTAATAATTGCTGTGGAGTGCTCTAAATATCAGCTACCAAATACTGATAACATATAAAGTGCTCCAGATCAATTATTATAAGTTATTATTATTCTAAAAACAATAAATGCTATTTTTGCATTTGTTCTTATGACAAGAGTGATTTAGGCATGTTTACCCTGATGTAAACATCTCATATGGTGGCGGTCTGCCTGCTACTCTTACCCCACTCATATAATATGGCATATATTATTCATTTCAGCATCTTTATTACAGTTCTATGGTATTTATCATGTTTCTGATATCAATTTGGAATAAATGTAATAGATAACCTTTATTACTAATATTAGCATAATTACACATCATTTTATTAGCGCCACGGCTAACATCCACCACCCACGACGACTCACCAGACACTGCATACTACTGCTCACCTCCCTCTCTCATTTAGCTCCTCCCACTTTGTAACGATGTTAGATGGTGAATTTAATGTATTTTTCTGTAAGCTTAATTCGTTGTATGTGTATTTTACTTTTTTTATTGTTTTCTGTAATATATGAGTTATGCAAATTAAAATAAGTTATGAAGTTGGAGTTTCATTTTTATTTTATTTTTCTTCTAATATACGTATTTAATTCAGCATTTGGCATCATTATAAAGTGGGCAGAGCTACAGCAGTGGGACAAGCAGCAGTCTCAGTAACTTGTGATTCCCATGAAGCTTCACAACACTATAAAATATTGCATAATTATACTATTACAGGCCTCCCTCTGCAGATAGCCCATGTCACTATAACATGTATGTATATAGTACAATATTTTACAATGTTTTCATGTGTTTTATGATTGTTCATGGTTCAATAGGTTAAGGAAGCAGTATTGTTAGACTAGGTACGTAAATGCTATTATATTATACTATTTCCCTACAATATATTGAGGCACCAAACATTCGCGATTTTTCAACATTCGTGAGGCTCTTGATCCCCTAACCCTCGCGAATGTTGAGGGAGACCTGTACTTTCATACATTCCCTTCTTTGCCTCCATGGATAACATTTTTTGTCTCCACAGATACCTCAACGCACCACTCACCTTTTTTCCTTCATCAATTCTATGGTTAACCTCATCCTTCATAAACCCTTCTGCTGACAAGTCAACTCCCAAATATCTGAAAGCCATGTAAAAAGAGAGCAAATGAGAGAGTGGGTGAGATGTTATCAACAAATTTTGTTCAAAATAAGAAAAAGTTTTGGAGTGAGATTAATAAGTTGAGGAAGCCTAGGGAACAAAATGGATTTGACAGTTAAAAATAGGAGAGGAGAGTTATTAAATGGAGAGTTAGAGGTATCGGGAAGATGGAGGGAATATTTTGAGGTGTTGTTAAATGTTGATGAAGACAGGGAAGCTGTGATTTCGTGTATAGGGCAAGGAAGAATAACATCTTGTAGAAGTGTGGAAGAGCCAGTTGTGAGTGTGGGGGAAGTTCGTGAGGCAGTGGGTAGAATGAAAGGTGGTAAGGCAGCTGGGATTGATGGGATAAAGATAGAAATGTTAAAAGCAGGTGGGGATATAGTTTTGGAGTGGTTGGTGCTATTATTTAATAAATGTATGGAAGAGGGTAAGGTACCTAGGGATTGGCAGAGAGCATGTATTGTTCCTTTGTATAAAGGCAAGGGGGACAAAAGAGAGTGCAAAAATTATAGGGGAATAAGTCTGTTGAGTTTACCTGGTAAAGTGTATGGTAGAGTTATTATTGAAAGAATTAAGAGTAAGACAGAGAGCAGGATAGCAGATGAACAAGGGGGCTTTAGGAAAGGTAGGGGGTGTGTAGACCAAGTGTTTACAGTGAAACATATAGGTGAACAGTATTTGGATAAGGGTAAAGAGGTTTTTGTGGCATTTATGGATTTGGAAAAGGCATATGATAGGGTGGATAGGGGGGCAATGTGGCAGATGTTGCAGGTGTATGGAATAGGAGGTAGGTTACTGAAAGCAGTGAAGAGTTTTTATGAGGATAGTGAGGCTCAGGTTAGTGTGTAGTAGGGAGGGGGACTATTTCCCAGTAAAAGTGGGCCTTAGACAAGGATGTGTGATGTCGCCGTGGTTGTTCAATATATTTATAGATGGGGTTGTAAGAGAAGTGAATGCGAGGGTCTTGGCAAGAGGTGTGGGGTTAAAAGATAAAGAATCAAATACAAAGTGGGAGTTGTCACAGTTGCTTTTTGCTGATGACACTGTGCTTTTGGGAGATTCTGAAGAGAAGTTGCAGAGGTTGGTGGATGAATTTGGTAGGGTGTGTAAAAGAAGAAAATTGAAGGTGAATATAGGAAAGAGTAAGGTGATGAGGATAACAAAAAGATTAGGTGACAAAAGATTGGATATCAGATTGAAGAGAGAGAGTATGGAGGAGGTGAATGTATTCAGATATTTGGGAGTGGACATGTCAGCAGATGGGTCTATGAAGGATGAGGTGAATCATAGAATTGATGAGGGGAAAAGGGTGAGTGGAGCACTTCGGAGTCTGTGGAGACAAAGAACTTTGTCCATGGAAGTAAAGAGGGGAATGTATGAGAGTATAGTTATACCAACACTCTTATATGGGTGTGAAGCATGGTGATGAATGTTGCAATGAGGAGAAGGCTGGAGGCAGTGGAGATGTCATTTCTGAGGTCAATGTATGGTGTGAATATAATGCAGAGAATTCGGAGTTTGGAAATTAGGAGGAGGTGCGGGATTACCAAAACTATTAATCAGAGAGCTGAGGAGGGGTTGTTGAGGTGGTTCGAACATGTAGAGAGAATGGAATGAGACAGAATGACTTCGAGAGTGTATAAATCTGTAGTGGAGGGAAGGCGGGGTAGGGGTCGGCCTAGGAAAGGCTGAAGGGAGGGGGTAAAGGTGGTTTTGTGTGAGAGGGGCTTGGACTTCCAGCAAGCATGTGTGAGCGTATTTGATAGGAGTGAATGGAGACAAATGGTTTTTAATACTTGACGTGCTGTTGGAGTGTGAGCAAAGTAACATTTATGAAGGGATTCAGGGAAACCGGCAGGCCGGACTTGAGTCCTGGAGATGGGAAGTACAGTGTCTGCACTCTGAAGGATGGGTGTTAATGTTGCAGTTTTATAACTGTAGTGTAAAGCACCCCTCTGGCAAGACAGTGATGGAGTGAATGATGATGAAAGTTTTTCTTTTTTGGGCCACCCTGCCTTGGTGGGAATCGGCCGATGTGTTAATAAAAATATTTAATAAACATAAATGACTGACTTCTTGCAAGTAGCTTCAAATTTAATGATGATAAAATAGAATAAGACTTAAATGAGCATCCTTCCTTTGTCAGACTAAAGATAACACAAAACATAAGTCACAATATTTTTCACTTAATTATATTTTCCTAGACATATAAAAGATACTTTGAATAAGTTTTGCTACTGTTCTACCAACCAATTTACTCTTTCTTAATTTTTTTTTATTTTGAGTATATTCTTTACCTTTCTTTAAAGGTTCAATTACCGGGCCTGATTCTCCGCTTCTCATGAGGTTTGTGGCACTGACTCGTACAGGAGGCTTCAAGAATGTTAAAATTGAGTCGTCTTCTGTCAACTCTACTGCTTTGGATTTGGAACCTCAAAATCTACATGATAGGTGAAGAATGTGTTGAACTGTTGTACTGCACTCTTTTTTAACCCTTTAACTGTGTCTTGATGTAGTAGTACTTAGGTGGTGGTACTGTGTCTGATGTACTGGTATGTGCCATTTGTTCCCACAAATCTGCCATCTGCCAGTATTTTTTTTACCTCAGGACAACTTTGTGTCTTCAAATTCAAATTTTTATTTCCATGCATAGTTTACAATGTGTAATTACAATATTGATTTCAAAGTGCAAAGAAAGCCATTATCATTCCGAGGCATTTAGGGCAGACTAAACCTAATGCTTTACAGACTACTCAATAGTAGACATACAGTGGACCCTCGGTTTTCCTTCACTTCCAAACTCGAACAATTATGTAAGTGTATTTTTGTAAGAGCTTTTGTAAGTGTAATTTTGGGGTCTGAAACGACTAATCTGATTTACATTTATCCTTATGGGAACAAATTGTTCAGTAACGGACTCAAACAGCATTCTGGAAAGAATTTTCAATGAAAACCAGGTCCACTGTATACAGTGGTACCTCTACTTATGAGTTTAATTCTTTTCAGAAGGCTGTTCGAGTGCCGATACCGAATGAAATTGTTCCCATAAGGAATAATGTGAATTAGATTAATCCGTTCAGACCCCCAAAATACACTTACAAAAGCAATTACAGAAATACACTTATAATTGTTCGAGTTGGGAGGTACTCATATGGCAGTACCACTGTATAACATAGTTGGTTCAAATTGAACATTGTTTTTAATATATCAACAGAGGTAGTAGTGGTTTAGCAGTGGTCTGGTGGCTTGAGCTCTCGCTTCACACACGGAGGGCCCGGGTTCGATTCCCGGCGGGTGGAAACATTTCGACGTGTTTCCTTGCACCTGTTGTCATGTTCACCTAGCAGCAAATAGGTACCTGGGTTGTTAGTCGACTGGTGTGGGTCGCATCCTGGGGGACAAGATTAAGGACCCCAATGGAAATAAGACAGACAGTCCTCGATGACGCACTGACTTTCTTGGGTTATCCTGGGTGGCTAACCTCCGTTAAAAATCCGAAGAAATCTTATCTTATCTTATCTTAACAAGTAGTTGAATAACAAGTTACAGTATTATATTTTAGCACATTATACATAATGATATTGAGACCATTTTAGTTTTGAAATAATCTTATAAAATTTGGCAATTTTTTGGTTGATGGTGGTGATAGTATATAGTATATAGCGTTTGTGTTGTTAGTTTTGGGAGATGAGGCGAGTTCTAAGAGGTGCCTTGAATCGTGTGCAGGCAGGGGTGCTTTTGTATTTTCAGGCAATGAATTCCAGATCTTAGGGCCCTTTATATGCATTGCATTTTTGCATAGGGAGAGATGGAAACGAGGGGTATCAAAGAGTGTTTTGTGTCTTGTGTTATGCAAGTGCGTTCTATTGTAGTTCTCAAGAAGGAGTTTTAGAGGGGGGTTTATATTGGAGAATAATGTTCTGTGTATGAAGTAGGCACAATAATATAAGTGGATATTTTGTGGCTATAGGAGGGTGGGTGCAGGAAGAAAGAGGAGTGATTGGTGGAATGGTGAAGTAAAGGGTGTGATAAAAGAGAAAAAGGTAGCTTATGAGAGGTTTTTACAAAACAGAAGTGTTGTAAGAAGAGCAGAGTATATGGAGAGTAAAAGAAAGGTGAAGAGAGTGGTGAGAGAGGGCAAAAGGAGAGCAGATGAAAGAGTGAGAGAGGCACTGTCAAGAAATTTTCCTGAAAATAAGAAAAACATTTGGAGTGAGATAAACAAGTTAAGAAAGCCTATGGAACGAATGAATTTGTCAGTTAAAAACAGAGTAGAGGAGTTAGTAGATGGGGAGCTGAAGGTATTGCGTAGATGGCGGGAATATTTTGAGGAACTTTTAACCCGTAAATGGTCCAAACGTATATATACGTTTACTACCCCAGTGCCCCGAATATTTTGAAAAAAAAAAAAATAGTTTTTTTATAGAAATAAAGAGCACATTTTTCTAAGTGTTAACCCTTTCGGGGTTATGGTCGTACAAGTACGTCTTACGCGCAGGGGTTATTGACGTACTAGTACGCATAAATTCTAGCGCCTTCAAATTAAGCGAAATGGCTGGTAGGCCTAGTGGTGAGAGAATGGGTCTGCGTGGTCAGTGTGCGCAGTAGGAAAAAATCGGGGACCCAGTGGTGCATTGTGGGAACGCCATGTTAGTACACTCTGATCACCATGCCTGGCGGTAGAAACTCCTCACCTCGGCGAATTGGAACACTTTTGTTCCCCAGTGACAGTTCTAACACTGATGGGAGTGTCAGTGGTGATGAGTTTCAAGGTTTTGATGAGGTTGTGACCGAAACTAATGACCATAATACCGGTAATATTGAGGGAAAACCCAGACGACCCTCAGCCGTCCCCTCCGGTGTTGTGGCATCTTGTTCACGCTCAATTGTTCCAGGACGAAAGAGGAAACTGTTATTTACTCATATCCCAGACTCTGATGTGAGCAATGGTGATGATAGTGATAGTGAATATGAACTCCAAGCTCTTCAAAACAGTTCCAGTAGCGAGAGTGGAGCAGAATATTCTCCAGTGAAGCGTCAGTATATACGAAGGTATATGCGCTCTGGTAGCGTGCCATATGCTGTTCCAAGGGGAAGGAGTACATCTCGGAGTACATCCCGTGGGCGTACAACAGGAAGTGATAGTGAAAATGAAGACGATAGTGTTGCAATTGGAATGAGAAATGTGCATGGAACTGGTACTGGTAGTGGTGGTGGTGGTGGTGCCAGGCGCGAGGCACCAGCAGTGGACCATGCTGGCACCGACGCCGCTGAGTCAGCTCAGCGGCCATCCTCACCCACCCACCAACCCCCACAACCACAACCTCCACTTCCACAACCCCCACAACCACAACCTCCACTTCCACAACCCCCACAACCACCTGTAAATATCCAGTACCCACCAGCAGACC
>WNWK01050648.1:0-12757 GCA_009830355.1 Cherax destructor | reverse complement strand
CAGGGGGGCCAAAAAAAAAAACTTTCTTTTCATTCACTCCATCACTGTTTTTTGAGAGGGGTGCTTTAAAAAGTTATAAAAAGAACATTAACACCCCCCTTTCCCAGAGTGAAGAATGATTTCCCATCCCAGGCCCTAAGCCCGGGCCCCCCGGGTTTCCCCGAACCCCTTCATAAATGTTACTTTCCTCACCTCCAACAGCACGCCAAGTATTAAAAAAATTTTGTTCCATTCACTCCTATCAAAAAAGCTAAACCATTTTTTCGGAAAATCCAAGCCCCCCGCAAAAAAAACCTTTTTTCCCCCCCCCCCAAACCCTTTTTAGGCCAACCCCACCCCCCCCTTCCCCCCATAGAATTTATACACCCCGGTCTTTTCTGTTTCGTTTCCATTCTCTTTTACATGTCCGAACCACCCCAACAACCCTCCTCAGCCCTCTGGATAATAGTTTGGAACCCGCACCCCCCCTTTTTTTCCCCAAACCCGGGGAATTCTCTGCATTATTTTCACAACACATTGCCCTCAGAATAACTTTCCCCATTGCCCCCAGCCTTTCCTCTTGCAACATTTTTCCCCCATGCTTCACACCCATATAAGAGTGTTGGTATAACTATACCCCCAAACTTTCCCCCCTTTACTTCCATGGACAAAGTTCTTTGTCTCCAAAAGCCCTCGTCCCACTCCCCCTTTTCCCCCTCATCAATTTCTATGATTCCCCCTATCCTTCATAGACCCTTTCGTTGACATGTCCACCCCCAAATATCCAATCTTTTGTCACCTAATCTTTTTGTTATCCTCATCACCTTACTCTTTCCTATATTCACTTTCAATTTTCTTCTTTACATACCCTACCAAATTCATCCACCAACCTCTGCAACTTCTCTTCAGAATCTCCCAAAAGCACAGTGTCATCAGCAAAAAACAACTGTGACAACTCCCACTTTGTAATAATGTATAAATAATATCAGCACATTTGTGAACATATATCACACCCACCATTCTATCAAATGAACATATATCACACCCAACCCATTCTATCAAATGAGACCAAAAAAAGTGAATACAACCATAAAAAACATACGAAAATACACTGCAAAGTTGGTGTTTTAATCCAAAAACACAATCACATTTTTTTTTTTCATTATACTGCGTGCTGCAGGATTTGTTTTATATGATGCACACTTGCCACATCGATGCACCCCTCATATCTAGGCCCAAATTTACCATTCACAGCTTATCTGAGTGAGCTGAGCTCATGACATAGATCTACAGCTTGGACCCTCAAAGTGCTAAATATATAATACTGAGAAATATGTACGTGTTCCTTAGCTAAACTAATATTTCATAGGAAAACAATTCCTCTTGATGTACTTCTTAAGTCTCATAGGTACTGATAAGATAAACTTTTGCTTAATGGCACTTAAGATTTTGAAGTTAGAGGACAGGTTTGTGCCACGAGCTTACTTTTAAGTCTGGTGAGTTTCCAGGTCAGTCATTAAAGTATAAAAAAAAAATTGAGCAGGGGCACTGTCTTTCATATAAATGTTGCCCTGGCGCTTGTGGAACCTGTCAGGTGAATACAGTCTGAAAAAGGGCATACTTATGATGCCTACTGTACATAAATATATACATAATATATGCACATTACTTAAACCCACACATTTTTACATACATTTACACATATACAGTACATATACATGGACCCCGGTTATTGGCCTTCCCAGTTTATCGGCCAACTTGGTTATAGGCCAGTTTTTCTTTTTCCCGGTTATCGGCCATTATTTCACTTATCAGCTGTTGGGACACGTCAACCCACCTGCTCCCAGCCGCCCCCGCCAGTCTGGCTGTGTCTCTGGGAGAGTGAGGAAGTTTCTGCTGCTCATTCATCCAAACATTATGCTATAATTCATTGTTTTTGGTGGTTATTCATTAAGTGCATTTAACCCTTGGGGTGGACAGGCCTTCTTGGAAATACGTTCTCAGGGTCAAAAAATTTTTTGGGAAAAAACAATTTCTTATGAAATGATAGAGAAACTTTTTCCGATCATAACGACACCAAAAGTTTGAAATTTGAATGAAAAGTTATGGAATTATGCTCTGAAGTTATCGGTCTCGAAGATGTTTACGCATCGGCGATTTCACCCACTTTTAGCCCTATTTTTTGGGCCCAAATTTCCCAAAGTTCCAGTCCACTAAATTCATAGCTATTTTGCTAGAACTCCATTTCTTCTATCGATTGAGTACAAGAAACCGCCTATTTACCAATTTCAACTCCCCAAAAATAGTGGTCAGAAAATGGCAAATTAATTTTCACAAATTTCAAATGATGCCAATTTCAAAATAGGGTCCAGAATAAACAAGGCAGACTTTCCTGGCACTAAATAACATCTTCTCTGTTCATTAGTCACGCTCCAGGCCCCTCTTACATTACGTTTTTTCCCTTTTTAAATTTTTTATTCCCCCAAAAAAGTAGATTTACTGTTATGTATACAACTGCATCATTGTAAAATGGTATAAAAAATAACCACTTTGCAAGACTATTAACTGCCAGTTGATGTGTACAGGGGACCCTCGGGTTTTAAAAATTTCCCCCTGGTCTGCTAAATCCCAAACCCCGAACGTTTACCCCCTTAAAAAAAAATGTTACATAGGTTAGTCTTTTCAGCCCCCAAAAAATCTTTTCCACAAGCACTTTATTATTTTAAATAAATGTACGATTTGGGGGTTTAAAAAACTGGGGTCCACTGTATTGGCCGGGTGTGTTTTGTTTACTCCTGAACATCGGCGAAAATAAAACATTTTGCTACTTTGAGCTCAATTTAAAGGTACTTGTCATTGTAAAACCCAATCAAAATCATCTTTTTTTGTTATATCTTCCATTCTATCACATGAGACCACAAAAACAGAATACATCAATAAATCCCAAACGAAAATAGACTGAAAAGGCGTGTTTAAAAAAAAACGGTCGGGTTTTTTTTTCTCATTATCAGTGTGTGGTGCAGGATTTTTTTATACTGCACCCCTGCCCACATAGACCCATTCTTTCATATGTAGGCCTACCACCCTTTTTCCCTGCTTAATTTGAAGCCGCTAGAATTTACGTGTACTAGTTCCCCAACCCTGCTCTAAACGTACTAGTACAGCACCGCCCCCCGAAAGGGTTAAAAAGGGTTATTAAAAAATTAGAGTGGTTTTGGGGCCATAATAAATCACTCCTGAGCACTTTAAAAACATTGGACCCTCCTTTTTTGTCAGTCTACTTTATCCCCGATTTCTGTTTTGGCCAATTTTTTCCCTTATAAATATTGGCACTGTTTTCATCAATTGGCTCCATTTTTGCGATTTTAAACCTGTCCGAGTGCCCAGGGCAAATAAGCCCACAAGCCCACCTCCCATCACATTGTCACGCAGTGTAGCATTGTTTCTGGTTGAGTGAACATTATCCTTCGATTTCATACAAAACATTTTTTAACAATCCATTGTTTTGGGCACTTTTTTAGTGTGTGTGACTTAAAATGCCACCATGGGCCCAAAAAAACTCCAGTGCCTTTTTGGGAAAGAAAGGGGGAAACCATGAAATGAAGAAGGAAAAAATTAAAAAATACGTATCGCGGACTTGGCAGGAGGGGAAATCCCCATCACCATCAGTTCCACTGTGGGGAAGAGAAAAAAAATCCAAATGTTGTAAAAGGGGGTGAATACCATAAAAAAACAAAGATAAAACAATTAAAATTTGGGAAAAATTTTATTAGTGTGGAAAACCCAAAAAACAGTTAGCAGGTGGTAGTGTTTCCCAGACTGTTATTTGTAAAAAGGGCAAGGCAGTTACATAAAGATCTCATAAAGCAAATGCCTGGCAGTGCTAATGTTAGTGAATTTAAGGCCAGCAAAGGCTGGTTCAAAAAATTAAGAATCGAAGTGGCATACAGGGTAAGGCATGGTGGGGGTGACAGTTCAGACAAACATGGGCTGAAAAATTTGGGGAAATTCAAAACATATGTAGAGGCTGAAGGATTAAAACCCCAACAAGTGTTTAACCCTTTGACTGTTTGGTTTCAATCGTCTTACAGCCACTGTTTTGTGTAAAAACAGTGGCCCCTGGTTTTCGCTGAAAATCCTTTTCCGGCTGCTCAAGTGCCATTCCAAACGAATTTACTTCCTTAAGAAATAATGTCACATGGTTACCCTATTTCAGACCCCCAAAATACACTTGCAACACACTTACGAAAATACCTTACATAAATGTTCGATTTTGGGAGATGCAAAACCCGGGGCCCACTGTATACAAAAAAATTCTAGCGGCTTCAAATCAAGTGGGGGGCTGGTAGGCCCCATGTGAAGAATGGATCTCTGGGTCAGTGTGTGCTGTAAAAAAAACCTGCAGCACGAGTGCATAATAAAAAAAAAAACTGACCGTTTTTTTGGTTTAAAAACGCCGACCGAGTGCATTTTTGTATAGTATTTATGGTTGTATTCTTTTTGGGGTTTCGTATGATAGAATGGAAAACATATTACAGAAATAAGAGATGATTTTGATTAGTTTCATGATGAAAAGACCTTGAAATTGAGCTCAAAGTAGCGGAAATGTTCAATTTTGCCAATGTTCAAAAAAACAAATACATCATGCCACGCGCCCAAATACATCAACTGGTGAGTCTAATATTCTTTCACAATCACTGATATTATTTATACCATTTTTACAATAATGCAGTATTTGCATAACAGTAAATTTTTTTATTTTTGTGTGAAAAAAAAATAAAAATAGAAAGCAAGAGTAATATAAGGGGGGCCTAAGGACATGACTAATGAACAGAAAAATCTTATTTTAGTGCCAAGAATGTATGCATTGTTTATTCTGGCCCCTATTTTGAAATTGACATCTTATTTATTTTGCTTTAAAATTTGGGAAAAAAATTTCCAAATTCTGACCACTTTATTGGGTAGTTGTAATGGGTTTTTTTGGGGTTTCTTTACTCAATGTAAAACAAATGGAGTTCTAAAGAAATAGCTAAGTTTGGTGACGGGAAAAGGGAAATTTGGATAAAAATAGGGCTGGGGTAGAAATGCTGATGCGTATATACCCAGAGATCCAATTTTGGGGCTAATTCTGTAAGTTTTCCTAATTTCTTTTTTGTCATTACCATTGGGAAAAGATTCTCCATCATTTCATAAAAAAAAAATAATTTTTTTTTTTAAAATTTTACAGTAAAAGGGTTAAGTTAACCCTTTTGCTGTTTGTTATATATCGTCTTACGAGCCACTGTTTCAGACGTATCTTTACGCCTAAATTCTAGTGGTTTAAATGGCGGAAAAAGCTGGTAGGCCTACATGTGAGAGAATGGGTCTACGTGGTGGGTGTGCGCAGTATAAAAAAAATTGGGACCCAGTGGTGCATTGGGGGAGCACCAGTTTTGTCATTTTCCCCATCCCCGCGGTAAGAAGTACCTCACTCCCGGCAAATTGGGCCTTCTTTCCCAAGTGATAGTTAAAACAACGATGGAAGTGCCAGTGAAAGTAAATTTCCAGGGTTTTTCAGGGTATTACTGAAAGCAGTGCCCAGGATCGTAATTGTGTGAAACCCAGATGACCCACAGCCTTCCACATCTGGTGCTGGGCCATCTCATTCACGTTCACCTGTACCGGGGGCGAAAGAGGAAACTATTTCACTGTGTACATGACTGATGTGACAGTGTAAGTGATGATGACAGTGATTTAAAAGTTATTGAAAGCAGTTCTAGTGGCGGCAGGAGAGTATTCTCCAGTAAAGCGGCAGTTTGTAGACGCCATCGTTCGGGTAGTGTTTAAAGCTTTTTCCCAAAGGAAAGGAGTAAATCTCGGAGCATCTCTTGGCCCCACACCACGAATTGATAGTGAAGATGATGATATTGTGACAATGGGGATCGTAATGTGCGTGGGGGGGGTGGTAGGGGGTTGGCGGTGGCACGAGTCATTTGGGACCAGGAGCGGGCACGCTGCTAAACAAACCCCCAAACCCCTCACAACCACCCCCCCCTCCCCCAACACACAACCACAACCTGCCACAACAACCTCAAACCCAACCTGCACAACCCAACCACCTGTCAATATCCCGTACCCCCCAGCAGACCGCATCTGGGATTAGCAGCAAGGTGACAATTTTTTTCCCAACCCATAACTTTTATGAAGCACAAAGTGGAATACGGCCATCATGTACATTGGGGAAAAATGTACTGAACTAGAATGCTTTCAGTTATTCTTGATGAACCCCTGATGGACGTTATTGTGGGAAAGCACACCTATGAGTACACCTAAAACACAATACTTTCACCCAAAGGGCAGGGTACACCATGGAAAAAACAACTGTGGCAGAGATGTACTTGTTCTTTGCCACAATAATGCATGCCACATGTGTATAAGCACAATGTCAACACATACTTAACAGAAGCCTAATTTCAACCCCAGGTTTTAGTGATATCATACCAGTGAATCGTTTTTTTTATCTTTCGCATGCTACATTTTCAGACAAACCCAGGCCTGACGGCAAGGTTATATAAGATCAGGGAAAGGTTTTTGTACATGAAACAAAAATGTGTATGTATTTTTATCCCTTCAGGAAGCTTTTTTGGAGTCTTTGATTTTGTTCAAAAACAGACTGTCGTTTGCATACAGTGGTCCCCCGGTTTTTGCGAAAATTTGTTCCCGAATGCTGTAAGTGCCATTCCCAACAATTTACTTCCCTTAGAAATAAGTCATTTGGTTATTATTTCAACCCCCCCAAAAAACACTTGCAACAGCACTTACAAAATACACTTACATAAATGTTCGAGTTTGGGGATGCCGCTGAGGGACCACTGTATATACCAAGCAAAAGGAAAAACCGGTATGTTATTTTTACTTTTGATTTCAAAAATGGTCTGGTTTTGATATAATTGTGTACACTGGCAGTAATACACAAGATACCAGGAAGTTATTGGGTATCTCTGGTGATGTGGTTAGAAAATGATGGAACCATATCTTGGTAAAGGGGGATATCCAGTCATACCTCGGTTAACGTTTTAAACCGTCAGAGAGGGTGTATCTGTAACCAATCAATCGTTATCCCAATCAATTTTCCCCCTGAAATAATGGAAATAAAATTAATCCGTTCCAGACTTCCAAAAGTAGTAAAAAAAAATATTTTTAGAACTTTTTGACATTAAATAATACACAATTTAATGAACATTAAAGAAATACATGTAAATATAGTACAATAACATGTACTTCATTTATTGAAGAGTTGTTGATGTGTGGAGGACGGGAGGAGGAAAGGATGGAGATAGTATGCTATGTTTGGGAAGGGGGAATCCCCTTTCCCTTAACACTGCAGGGAAGTTTTTTTTGGGGTTACTGGCCTTTTTTTTTTTAATGCCACTAGGACCAGGTTGAGAGTCCTGGACCCCCCTCTAACAAAAAAACTGTCCCGGGAGCTCTGTGTCTGGCAATTCTTTAACACATTCCCGAAATGAACACCACTGTGTCATTGTACAGGTTTCCAGCACAGCCTGCAACAGCATGGTTAGGGTATTCATCCATAAAGCCTTGCACCTTGCCCACATTCCACAAATCTCTTTAATCACTGAAGAAGGCACCTTTTTTTCCCTCTCTGTTCCACCTCCTCCTCCTCTGAACCATTGTCCTGACCTGTGGTCTCTTGTTGCTTTGAAGCTCTTGCAGATCTTCAGTGGTTAGCTCTTCATTGTCCCCCACCAACTGTTCCACATCCTCACCACTCACCTCCAACCCCATGGACTTGCCCAGTTCCACAATTTCTTCTACAACAGGCTCAGGTTCAGGCTCAGGGTTCTGAGGCTCATCCCCAAAACCTTTAAAATCCCTCTAGGACACAGTCTGGCCACAATTTTTCCCGGCGAGTTCAAAATCCGGATACCCCCCCCCAAGCCTTACCTATAAGGTGTACACAATGCAGGATATGGAAAACTTTTTCCCAAAAATCTCTTGGGTTATATTCATGTCTTTGGGCCCTCAAAACACTTTTGAAACATTGCTTTTGGGGTAGAGTTTTTTAAAGTTCCTGACCTGCTGGTCCATGGGCTGGAGGAGGGAGGGGATTAGGGGCAAGAACTTACTTTGATGAATTTTAAAATCCTCCACAAATTTTTCTACCAAGTTTGGGGGATTAAAGGACATTGTCAATATCAGGGTCATTTAAATGGCAAATTTTTTCCTGGAGATATTTCTTCACACTGGGGAAACCGCCATTGAACCACTCTAAGAAAATGTCCTTTTTTCCCATGCCTTTTGTTAGACTTACATCCCCACAAGTTAGACTTGGTGATACCCATCTGCCAAACACTCAGGGATTTTCAGAATGATACCCAGTAAAGGCTTCACTTTGCAATCACCCTGCATTAGCACAAAGCATCAAAATTAGCCTGTCTTTCATAGGCTTGTGTCCTGGCTGTGCCTTTTCCTCCTGAGTAATGAAGGCCCTGTTGGGGGTTTTTTTCCCAAAAAAGGCCTGTTTCATCACAATTAAACACTTGTTGGGGGGGGAATTCTTCAGCCTCTATGTACCCTGGAAATTTAGGCACATATTTTTCAGCCGCGTTTTTTCACAACTGGCTGCCTCACCATGCCTCACAACACTATGTATGCCACTTCGATTCTTTAAATTTTTGAAACCAGCCTCTGCTGGCTTTTTTTTCCTCACTTCAGCACTCGTTGCAGGATTTTTTTAACGAGATCATCATGCAACTGGCTTGCTTTTTTACATATTGCCTCGAAACACTATCTCCCCTAACTGTTTCTTGATCCACACCAACAAAAATTTTCCATATCTTCCAGCACCTGCGATCTCTATTTTGTTATCCTGCACCTTTCGCAACAACACTTCCTTGATTTTACGTGTATTTCCCTTGGCCACAATGGTAGCGGGTAGAATAGGCACCATACAGCCTGGCCAGCTCATGATACCCCACTCCACTTTCATATTTTCTATTATCTCCTTCTTCAGTTCTACTGTATGTCTGAGCCTCTTTTCCACAGGCTTGGCACTAGGGGCTTTTTTTGGACCCATGGGAGCTTATTTAGCAGTTGCAAGCACTAAAAAAAAGTGGAATAAGGACAATACTGGTATGAATTGGTGGAGTGGGTGGTGGTCGCCTTCTTGTAAACAATAGCACACGTACATTCCTGGAGTGCCCGCCCGCTGGGGCCGAGGACACGTCCGGGACGAATATTAAACCGAATCACACATCGTAAACGGGCAATATTTTGACGTAAAATGTATCACTAACCAAATTTATTGTTATCTGACAATGTTCCCAGGTATGACTGTATTATAGTATACTGATAACTGGGACACAAGCCCTTTACCGGATTTCTTGCGAGTGAACATGACAGACGGTGGCACAGTGCGTTCAAATCGTAAACATATGCCTAGGATCGCGCTGGCACTCGTAGAGGGGAAGTGCATGTTTGCTGCCAATGACATCATGGCATTTCTGGCAAGACAAACGTGATGTCACATTGTTGACATCAGTTCACGGACATGAAATGGTAGACACTGGCAAGCAGAATAAAAGACCAATGAACCCCTTCTAAAACTTGTTTTGATGGCTAAAAATAAATTTTAAAATCAACTAAAAAACCACCTCCCACCCAAAACTAAATGATCATATAAAACTATTTTAAAAAATTCATTATTACTTTCCTATACGATAATCCAATTTTTAATAATATGTTACTATTATGTTCCCCCCTACCATATTATAAGTTAATGTAAAAAATTAATGTTATTTTCCTTAAGAAAACTAACCATATTATCATTAAAAGAATCTAACACCTGAAACAATCTAATATCATTATATAAAAATTTAAACAGTAAAATTTCATCATATTGTAATTTTGAAAATAATTTTAACTAGAATAAACTCAATAAATTTCAATATTAATACATATTTTTAAAGGACAGAATAAGCTGCCCCTAATGCCATGGCATGTCAGTGGTTTCCCCTTGCACTCAATTTACATTGTAACTACCGATACCTATGTAATCTGAAACCAATGAAATAAAATTTATTTGTTTGTTTGTTTGTGTTTATTTGTCATAAAATTGTGTGTAATTTAATGTCAAAAAGTTCAAAAAATTTTTTTATTTTAATATTTTTTGGATGTCTAACGGATTAATTTTATTTCCATTATTTCTTAGGGGGAAATTAGAATGGGAAAAAACCCAAACCGGTGATCAGGGGCCCTTTGGAACAGATTACCGGAACCGGGGGACTGTATACTGATAACTGGCACAACCCTTTACTCAGTGATTTTTGGGAGTGAACATGACAGACGGGGAAATGGGGAAATCGTGAACATATGCCTAGGTTCACGAGGCACTCATAGGGTGAAGTGCAGGTGTTTGCCCAATGACATCATGGCATTTCGGGGAAGAAAAACGTGATGTAAATTGTTGACATCAGTTCACGGACATGAAATGGTAGACAGGGAAGGCAGAAAGAGAGACCAATGAACCCCTAAAATCTGCAGCTGTGATGGACTAAACCTAAATATCCAGTGGACAAATGTGACTGCAGATAGGGTTTGCTGATTGTGTCTGCAAGAGTTGTAAGTGGTACAAAAAACTTTTTTTCCATCTTCTTGACATTTCCATGCTGAATGCTTATAACATGTAAAAATTGAAGACCAACAAAAAAACCCAAATATGGGAAATTTTGTTTTTCAGACAAAAAATATTCAAGTACCAAGGAAAAAACCCCGCAATAGACCAGCGCCCACAAATTTTCAACACATGCCCTCTCGTCTGAGGCCTGGTGATCACACCCCATACTACGCCTGCTACACACAAGAAATGCTCAGAAGAGGTGTTTTGTCTGTAAAATACCACAAAACGCCCACAAAAAAAGCAGACACTCGTTTTATGTGTGAGGAGTGTAAAACACCACTGTGCATATACCCATGTTTCAAAAAATTTTAAAGTGCTGGGGTTCTAGGAAAGTGTCCAGTGACTGTACATTTGTATAATATGTATATATTGTAGAACAATAGTAATGAAATTTTTTTTTTTGTTTTGTAAACAAATTTTGTAAACAATATAAAGATAAAAAGTTTATATGATTATTGTGTTTAATTTCGAGTGTATATACTGTAATATACAGTGGACCCGCAACAACACCCGAAACGAAATTAAAGTATAATATTGTAAGGCTTGTAAATGTATTTTTGGGGGGCTGAAATAGACAACCTAAGTGACATTATTTCTTAAGGAAGAAAATTCTTGTAAGGGATTTTGCCTTTTTGGGGTGGTTTTTTTGAGCTGGGGGGGCCACGTACATTACCTTACTTTGGTCTCACAGGCCACATGTTTTCGAAAAAAAAAAATAGAGTGGACCCCGGAACAAAAAACTCATTCCCGAAGCCTGTCATGCCATTACCAACGAAATTTTTCCCCCTTTCAGGGCCCCAAGGGGGGTCAAACTCTTCGGGTCCAAGAATTTAAAAAAAAAATTTTTTCTTATAAAAAATAGAGAATCATTTTCCCATATAACGCCACAAAAAATTTTGAAATTTGATCAAAACTAACGGAATTATGCTTTCGGTTGCGGGAGCCATGACACTTACGCACGGGCATTTCGCCCACTTTGAGCCCTATTTTGGCAAATTCCAATGTTTCAGGCAACTAAAATTATAGCTATTTCGCTAGAACTCCATTTATTCTATCGATTGAGTACAAGAAACTGCCTATTTACCTATTACAACTACCCAAAATAGTGGTCAGAAAATGGCAATTTGGCCAATTTCACACAAATTTCAAACGATGCCAATTTCAAAATAGGGTCCAGAATAAACAAGGCAGACATTCCTGGCACTAAAATAACGTCTCTCTGTTCATTAGTCACGTTTCCAGGCCCCCCTTACATTACTTTTGCTTTTGATTTTGAATTTTTATTCTCACAAAATAGAAGATTTACTGTTATGTATACAACTGCATCATTGTATAAATGGTATAATAATATTAGAGCACTTGTGCATGAATATTAGACTTTGCCAGTTGATGTGTATTGGATGCATGGTGTGATTTGTTTACTCTTGAACATCGTCAAAATCGAACATTTTCGCTACTTTGAGCTCAATTTCAAGGTACTTGTCTTTGACAAACCAATCAAAGTCATCTCTATTTCTGAATATATCTTCCAGTCTATCAAATGAGACCAAGAAACGAGAATACATCAATAAATACCATACGAAAATAGAATGCAAAGTCGCTGTTTTAAACCAAAACACGGTCAGAGTTTTTCCTCATTATGCTCTGTGTGGTGCAGGAATTTTTATACTGGGAACTGACCGCACAGACCCATTCTATCACATCTAGGCCTAACAGCCTGTTTCTGCTTGATTTGAGGGCGCTAGAATTTAGGCATACTAGTACGTCAATAACCCCAGGGCGTAAGCCGTACTAGTACGCCCAAAAACCCTGAAAGGGTTAATTAAAGAATAATGTCACGAGGTTAGTCTATTTCAGGTCCCCAAAAATACACTTCACAAACACTTACATAATTGTACGATTTCCGGGGTGTTCGTTATCGGGGGACCACTGTAGTGAAAAAAAAAAGAAATCTACGAATGGAAGTGAACAAAAGTTTACTGAGTGAGCGGGCATTCGCAGCTCATTTTTTGCCAACTACGCCTCCATATCTCAGTAAGTATTGATGGCAAAAAATTTTTTTTTAGGATAAAAACAATCAGAAAATAATCTTAACATTTT
>WNWK01050647.1:0-12757 GCA_009830355.1 Cherax destructor | reverse complement strand
AAAAAATAGAAGTAGCAGAAACAGTACTAGGGCTTTTTTACTTTATCTGCTGTTGCTTTTTCTAGTTCTATTTGCTCTCACTGCTGTTATTGCTTTTGATGAATTTACAACTGTACACTGCACCTCCCACATTCGTAAAATATAAATAAAAATAATGGACGCCCTGTGTGTTCGGCAGCACTGCCTATTAAGGCTGGAATTTTGGTGGTGATGATTTGTTTGATGTCCAGAGCAGAAAATACGACCAACTCATGAACACAAAGCTGCTATGTTAAGGCAAATGTTTTTGTGAGATAAATAATATTACCGGAGGATAAAAACATTTAATAAACTAATCCCGGGTGACCTGGATGATTGTGCTGGGGACTAAAATATGATGTGTAATGAGAGTGTTTGTCGGGTTGTGATTATTGTGTGTTACTTACTAGTATCAGTGATAGGATTGTTGAGATTAATACTGTATTTGGTATTAGAATGTTAAGAAATGAACCAGACACTGTCACAATGAATCTTACTAAATGACTAGAAGTAAATACTCATAGATCTAAATGGATTGTGAAAACATGCAATTTGATTAAGTTTTACAACCTGCATGAATTGTATCACTGTAGGCAACAAGAGCATTTCACCCTCCATGGAAGATGTGTTCATTTAATATCACATACCTGCAAGTCCCTCCCAAGAAGCTCATTGCTAGTAATCCCTTCCTTAAATCACTTGTTAAAGCAACTGCTCAAGAAGAAATTTATCGCCTAGCTGGTAGTAATAAGTTATCTCAAGTTATATACACTGATGGATCTAAACAGGAGTCTTCTGGCAGGGCTGCATCTGCTCTGGTTGCCACCTCCTAGTTAAGAACAATAATAATTTGTTTGAACTAGGCATAAGATTAACAACTGGGCGTCTACACTGCAAACTGAATTGTTTGCAATCCTAATGGCACTAAAGCTAACTTATGACACTGAGCTTGACTCTATCATCATTACTGATTCTATGTCATCATTGAAGGCTCTTGACTCATATAATGACTCTAACAGCATGCTCATTGGAGAAGCCAGGTATAGATACTCAAAAATCCGGGACAAAGAAATTAATGTACAATTGCTATGGATTCCATCACACATTGGATTACTCCTTCATGATAAAGTTGATATGTTAGCCAAGAAGAGCACCCAGAAGGAGAATGTAGAATATAACTTTGGTATATCTGTGTCTAGCATTAGGAATAATATTAGGAGAGAAGTAAATAATGAAAATGATTGCTATAGGAATGCAGTTAGAAGCCTGAGTAGATCTATAACCCACTATGATAACATGAATATAGATAAGTATGTTTATGGAGCAACTTGCAATGTGAACAGGCTGACTGATGTTGTAGTGGCCAGGCTTAGGCTTGGCTACAAGTACTTCTGGCAGTTTGGGAGACACACAGATGATGATCAAACTAAATGTAAATTATGTGATCAGGCATATGGTCACTGTCTTGAACACTATGTGCTTAATTGTCCACTTATTGAGGAATATAGAGATAGACAGTATAATAACCTATGTGACATGTCAAGATATCTTATTAATGAAAATAAGATACCAGTTATACTAAGCAAATTTCCTAAATTTGCTTGTAACAGATAAGTGAACTGTAGATATAAATCCAAATGTACAATTGTTAACCCTTTTGGGGCCTAGTGCCTAGGCCTTTTGTGTATCCATATGCTCTTGCGCTACCGTCCACAGGATGGATATGGGGTGCACAATAAACTAGCCACTTCAGTGGCAAAATCTAATCTTACGTGGGGAAAGAAAATGGAATAATACACAAATAACCCCCACATAGAAGACGACGTTTCGGTGTGACTTGTGAATGTTCAAGACAGACCGAAACGTCTGACTTGTGCGGGTTATTTGTGTATTGCTCAGTCACGGTATTGTGCCTTTTTTTGTTCTTTCTGAATAGAATAACGTGAGTAAATTGTATCTTCACACACCTGACCCAAGGGGCGCTCAAGAGCTACTCTAGATCTACTGGCCCAAACTAGAAAAGAAAAATGGAGCAAGAAAGAGGAAAGTTAGAAGACAGGAAAAGCAATGAAAATACGACATATAGATCAAGAAAAGAGGAAGACACAGGTTAAGATACGAGTATTCTGAAGAATAGAACATTTGAAGATATAGTATGAAGACAATACATCTACAGAAACAATGTTGGGTCTAAGATTCATGTTAGAATTCTTGTGATAAGGGATGATTCAACAAAACTGCTGTGAAGGCTAGGAAAAAGGGGTTTATAAATTAAACTGAGGACTAGTTAAAAGGGCGGCTGTGATCTCTGACACAACAGAAAAGAACATACATAATAACAAGGTGAACAGTTCTTTTGTGTTTCTTAAATCCGTCAGACAGACACCAGCAAGTTTCACCAGAACTGAAGAGAAGCAGCTGATTAAGTAGACACTGGAAGCATCAGTGGCAGCAGAAGTATGAACGAGATTACTACGAAAGTTTTAGTTTAGCAAAAAGTGAGTTTGATATCTAAAGGACGTAAGGAAAGCAACCAACGGGAGAAGTCCGTCTAGCAGGAGAGTAGGAACAGTTTATGAGATCAGAAGGACGGCCAAGGATAAAGAACGAGCTGCGAGGGACCTCAAGAAATGGTTGTAATTATAACCATAATTTTTAAAGGGTGGACTGATAAGCCAGAGGAAGGTCACGGTCAGATGACCAAAAGCTCCAGCGTCATCATATGAATAAGACCAGCGTCAGGAAACACTTGTCTTATTTCCTGACAAACCTGACCTAACCTAACCTAACATAACCTAACCTAACCTAACCTGCGAAGAGTAATAATTTCAGAATTAAGCAACTGAAGGTCACGTATGAGGAGGAACGGAGAAAGAGAGAAATAAAGACAAAGTTCTTAACAGAAAAGCAGAATGAGGAAAGCAGTGAAGGTGCATGCACAGTATATTGCCTGATGTAAACAAAACGAAAACTAGCCAGAGAGCAGTGGATACAGACATCAAGGAAAAGAAGCAATAACTTAATATGAATGAGAAAGATTGTTAAAGGCATCAAAAAAATATTGCATGAGTCTAGAGTCTTGTGGCCACAGAGCAAAAACATCATATACATATCAAAGCCAGAGAGACGGACGTATACCAGAAATAGCAGAGTTTCGTAATATTCCATAAAAGTTAGGAAGAACGGGAATAGAGAGCCCATAATAACACCAAAGATATGAGAATAAAATTTATTTCACAAGATCAAGAAAGACATGAGTGGACACAGGGACTTGAAGCAGTCCCTCACTGGCATTCTCTCTCAGATAACTCAAAACATAATAAAAAGAACATTAATGGTAAAGAGGACTCATACATGAGTTTTTCACCTTAGTGCACATTATTTGTGAAATATCCTCTCCTGTTATTGCATAAAATCCATAGATTGCAGTTTTATTAAGTACGTTAGTAAATTTGAGAAATTTGCACCTATATAACCTTAGCCTATAAAGAATTTATTCATTTCACACAGTAGTGTGCAAATTAATTGGAGCAGGAGAAAATTTTGTGATTATCTCATAATATGTCTTCGGTTTAATTAATGTAGTTTGAATTCTTTTCTTTTCAGAAAAGTTTGCTACCAACTTTTAGCAGCTGTGGTGTTACCCTGCGACTATTGTCAGTGCTACAACAGCTGTTGTTCTGTAAGGCTATTCCTGTAAGCATGCTCCATGAGTGAATGTGGTTTCGCCAATTTCTCCCCTTCAGTTCATGTTTTCTGCTGAAATTCTTGATGGATGTTACATCTAGGAAGTGGGTAAGTATTGCAATTCTTAGAAAACATACTGATTTGAGTATCAAACACATTGCCGAAAATTTGAGCCTAGGAAAGTCAACTGTTGGTCGGATTCTGAAGAGAGCTAATGACACTGGTGATTGTGTAGCACTGCGTCGAGGAAGATGTTTACCTGGAGAGGGTTTTGGGGCCAACGCCCCCGAGGCCCTGTCCATGACCAGACCTCACAGTGGATCAGGGCCTTATCAACCAGGCTGTTACTGCTGGCTGCAGGCAAACCGACGTATGAACCACAGCCCAGCTGGTCAGGTACTGACTTTAGGTGCCTGTCCAACCCCTCTTAACTAGTCATAAGTTTGCCTAAGACACTCCAATATAGAATCTATATTATGCCAATACATCACCTTTATCATTAATATATATACTAATTGCTAAATTCTTAAACTAATTGTTAAATTCTTAAATATTTAAATTTCAGTACCTCAATTCTGTAAACCTAGTTAATCACTACAATTACCTAACCTTACTATCAGTATAATCATTGTGTCACTATTGAGTAAGACCTATCATAAGACTGCCTGAAAAGCCTAGGCATACCTAGGCATATTATTGGCCATCTTGTAATATCTACTTCATAAAATGTATAATTATAAGTACACCCCACCTTGTATATTACTCGAAATAAAGAATTTGAATTTGAATTTGAATTCTTGAAAACACACAGGGGTCTATTGGTAATCCCCCTTATGTATGCAAGGAGGCAGTTGAACAGTCTTGGACCCCTGACACTTACTGTGTTGTCTCTTAGCATACTCATGCCGTCCCTGCTTTTCCCTGGGAGATGTTGCATCTCCTGCAGAGTCTTTTGTTTTCGTAGGGAGTGATTTTTGTGTGAAGTTTTGGGACTAGTCCCTCTAGCATTTTCCAAGTGTATATTATCTTGTATCTTTCTCACCTGCATTGCAGGGAATACAAATCAAGGGACTTCAACTGTTCCCAGTAATTTAGGAGCTTTATTCCCAGTAATTTGTAATATGTAATATAGATTAAGAACTAGTATTAAGTCTGCCCGAAATGCCTAGCATGCCCAGGCATGCTAGGCATGCTAATAATAATAATAATAATAATAATAATAATAATAATAATAATAATAATAATAATAATTTTTATTTGGACATGATACAAAGAATTACATTTGGTTATTGAGAAAACATGAGGTGTACATGCCAAAAGCCCCTAGTATGCAGGGTATTTTGGGCAGACTTAAAATTAACTTAAAACTAGATTGTAAGAATTTTTGTAGATAGTATACAATGAGTAAAGGTGAGTATTTAAGCTATGAAATTTGAACATATGAAATTTGAACATATGAAATTTGAACATAGTTTTGTACTTTTGTCTTCATTATAAAATTAATTAAATCAGATTAAACAAATTAAAGCAATAATAATAATAAAATGATAAAAAGTTATGGTTGATAATTTATAAAATAAGTAAAGATGCATATCTAAGTTATAAAGTTTGAATATAAGTTGAACATATCAATTAATTGTAGCAATTTATTGCAGCAATAAAAAGTTATGGTTGATAATTTATAAAATAAGTAAAGTTGCATATCTAAGTTATAAAGTTTGAATATAAGTTGAACATATCAATAAATTGCAGCAATTTATTGCAGCAATGCAACTAATTGAGTGAGATAACAATTTAAAACAATTAATTGCATTGCAGTTAGTTTACGTGGTCATTATAATGTAAGTGTTGTGGGAATAATTAGCTAGGTAAGTATTATTCATAACAAGTTTTACATTCATTCATTCATACATTACATTGACTTGAATAGTCAGGTTATACGTTAAGTGATTATTCTACTTTGCTGGGAATGGTTGATAAGGAGCAATTAGCTTTGGGTGAGAAGGTGGGTTTTTAGCATCGTTTTGAATTGGGTTACAGGTAGGGTTTCTTTGGCAATGACAGGTAATGAATTCCAAATTTTCGTGCCTTTTATGTGCATTGAGTTTTTACATAGTGTTAGTTGGACACGGGGAACATCGAGGAGTGATCTGTGTCTAGTGTTATGGTCATGTGTCCTGTTAAAATTAGTAAGGAGAAGTTTGAGTGGTGGGTTAATATCTGCATAGAGTGTTCTATGTATGTAATAGGCACAGTAAAAAGTATGGATGTCTTGTATGGTGAGTAAGTTTAGGTTTTTAATATTGGTGGAGTATGTTGCCTGGAGTGGAATTTATCATTCTAACTGCTGCCTTTTGTTGTGTTATTAGTGGTCTGAGATGAGTTATTGATGTAGAGCCCCATCGCAGATTCCATAGGTAGGTAGGGGTAAATGAGTGAGTGATATAGGGTAAGGAGAGCTGGTTGTGGAACATAGTACCGTATCTTGGATAGTATTCCCACGGTCTTTGAGACTTTCTTGGAAATTTGTTGTATATGTGTCTGAAATTTGAGGCCACTGTCAAGATGTATTCCTAAGAATTTTCCCTCTGTGAGTTTTGCGATAGGGGACCCGTTTATCATTATGTTAAGTGGTGCGTTTGTAGCTCTGTTCCCAAACTGGATAAAATAGGTTTTATCAATATTGAGAGTAAGTTTGTTGGTCATCATCCATGTAGATATTTTCTGCAATTCAGTATTTACAGTGTTGGCTAGTGTGTCTGGGCTTGAGTGAGAGATAACGTATGTAGTGTCATCTGCAAAAAGTATGGGTTTGAGTAGTTGAGATGCATTTGGTAGGTCGTTAATGTAAATGAGAAAGAGTAGTGGGCCAAGAACACTTCCCTGTGGGACACCTACGGTAATAGTTGGAGCTAGCTCCATTTGTGTACACATATTGGTTTCTGTTGCTAAGGTATGATTTTAGGTAGTTTAGGGAGTGTCCTCTTATACCATAGTGCGATAATTTTAAGTGTAACAGATCATGGTCAACTGTATCAAAAGCTTTACGTAAATCAATGAAGATTCCCACTGGGATTTCTTTTTTCTCAAGGGCGGTGTAAATTATTTCTAACATGTGTATAATGGCATCATTTGTATTTTTATTAGGCCTGAATCCAAATTGACAGTGGTTGAGTACGTTGTTGGAGGTGAGGTAGGAATATATTTGTCTATGAATTAATTTTTCAAAGATTTTGGAGAGAAGGGTAAGTTAGATATCGGCCTGTAGTTATTCAGGTTGTTTGATCTCCTCCTTATGTATTGGGGTGAACCCTCGCTATTTTGAGTATTGATGGGAAGGTAGAGGATTCAATGGATTTGTTAAAAAGTGTTGCAATAATTGGTGAGAGACTTGAGAGGCTTTTTGTATATAAAGGTGGTAAGTTATTTAGGTCACCTGCTTTGTTTTTTAATGTGTTGATTATAGGTGAAACTTCTATTGGGTTGGTTGGGGCCAGGAATAGTGTGTTCGGATAGGTGCCAGTGAGATAGTCGTTAGGTGGAGTATTAGAACTTGGGATTTTGCCATCTTTGTAATTATTGTCCTTAAATGTAAAACACACATTGTAATTTTTACAGATAAATAAATCATCTTGAATCTTGAATCTTTATTCCCAGTAATTTAGGAGCTTATATGTGCCGTGAAAGTTCTCTGCATATTCTCCATGTTTGCAATTTCGCCAGCCTTGAAAGGGGCGTTCAGTGTACAGCAGTATTCCAGCCTAGAGAGAACAAGAGATTTGAAGAGAATCTTCATGGGCTTGGCATACCTAGTTTTGAAGGTTCTCATTATTCATCCTTTAATTTTCCTAGCAGATGTTGTAGATACATTGTTGTGGTCTTTGAAAGTGAAATCCTTTGACATTATCACTCTTATATCCTTCATATTAATTTTTCGTTCTATTGTGTGGTTGGAATTTCTTTTATACTCTGGTACAGTTTTGATTTCTTTGAGTTTTTCATAGCGGAGTAATTTATATCTGTCATCATTGAACTTCATATTGTTTTCTGCATCCCATTTAAAGATTTGGTCGATGTCCACTTAGAGACTTGCGGTGTCTTTGATGGATAACACTGTCATGCAAATCCGGGTTTCAACTGCATAAGGAATATCCATTAGAACTTTTTATTGACCTAAGGAAAGCTTTCGACACAGTAAACCACGGCTTCCTACTCCACAAACTTGACCACTATGGAATAAGAGGTCATGCACTTGCATACTTCAAATCCTACCTCACTAATAGGTATAAGTATGTCACCATTAAAGACACATCCTCCACGACACTACCACTAGACACCGGAGTACCGCAGGGAAGTGTCCTTGGTCCCCTGCTCTTCCTCTTATACATCAATGATCTTCCCCCCTGAGTGGGGGTATAACTACATTACTTAGCAACTGGCGTTTCAGATATAGATGATTTCCTGTCTTTCTCAAGCACTAACACTGATTATAGAACAACAGTGATTATTGTCCTTGATCGTGACACTCCCAGCCTCCCTCCGGGTAGTGACACTCCCAGCCTTCCCCCGGGTAGTGACACTCCCAGCCATCCCCCGGGTAGTGACACCTGGGGTTTTACTTGGGTATTACCTCTCACTCACTCACTCACAATTGATTTGGAATATCTGTGGTGGGCTTTTTTGGAGATTATAGGACCAGAATATGTTTAATCTTTTGATTATATAATTATATATATATATATATATATATATATATATATATATATATATATATATATATATATATATATATATATATATATATATATGCAAAAGATCACAGTAAACAGGTGATATCAAAATATGCAAGACAACCACAATGAAAAAATAGAAGAATTCCAAGCGCTTTCGTGACTACTCACATTATCAAGGAACTATAAAAGAAAACAAGACAAGAAGGCTTATAAAGGGGCAAGACTACACCTCACAGTCATGTGGAGGATGTGCTCCTACGATAAAAATGAACTATGCTACTTAGCTTATTGATGAATCCAAGAAGTCGCAGCCATCCCCAACTTCACACAGGGGAGACATCCATGGCTTCACTCTCCACTGGGCTGTAATATAAACATCAAGTGAGTATAATTATTGCCCCAAAGGAGCGTATGTCCATATTTCAGTCTTAAATGGACTGAAAGGCGATTTACTCACGTTTTTGGACTTAAAAGTCCACGCATAACCGCCGTCAATAGGTAAATTTTGATGTTCTTGACTACAAGAACTGCGCAGTCCCCTGTTTGACAAGAACACAAACATACCTTGCTCGTGTAACTTTGAGCGATGGTGTTGGCTCCACCATATACGGCGGAAATGCTGTCTTGATTGTAGAATGCCGCTGAAGTCACCGTCTTGTTTCGATGGAATTCACTTGCGATTGTCTCTACGTTTGTCTTGCAGTAAATTGAAGCTGCGCACACTTCTGAATATACAGCACTAAACGCGCTGGAACAGAGTTCTTATCTGATTTCCCGACGTTAGTGGAGATTAAATTAGAATAACGAATGCGTACGACTAATGTCTTTGTCCGGTTTATACACCGCGCCGTAGCTCCCGTCCTTTCGGTGGCCAAATTCAATCTGACCATGCCACCTCGTGGTGCCTCGTGGTGGGCCTGGCATGCTGAGGTCAGCACAATTTCAACAATTGCTACATACTGCTACAAGTGACAATTAAAATGTTTGTGTTCCCTAAATTTCAATCACTGGAACACATGATTGTAATTTTCAAGTGTAGAAACTAATACAACAGTTTACTGTAATCTTCTTGTTACGGCAAAGAGTTACATTTATCTCAAATGTCTATTAAGTCACATACACTCGTTGCTACTTGGTCAGACCACGTGACACACTGTGGTCAGTACATCTGGTCTGAGTTATTTTGTTTATGCACCCAGACTCGCCTCGTCTGGCCCCTTCCTAAGGGAGGAAAGGGTGAGGGCCCTTAACAAGGGTAGTAAGGGCGCATAACCCCCTCCTTTGGAGAATTTTCTCCACAAGTCAAATGTGACTGTTATATATATATATATATATATATATATATATATATATATATATATATATATATATATATATATATATATATATATATATATATATCAATAACAACACTGCGACTAGCCAAGGAGTCGAACCCATGCTGCTTTGGCCAGCCTCATGGTGAGCGAAAACTCATGACTCTTTAATCCACTAGACCACACAATCCTTAAGAATGGGTACAATAATATAATATACTGCTCGTTGGGCTAGTTCACCCAACAGGGAGTAGAATGATATGCTTAAGGCACATTCCTTTAACAAAAAAGAAGAGAATATGTAAACTAGAAAGAGAGAGACGCTCCCTATACAGGTGAAGATGAAGAATCACAGAGCTGCTGAGAGGGGCCAGTATATCTGAAATACGAAGGGAGGCAATGAACAGAGAAATAACAAATATCGAACTTAAGCTTATTGAATCATACAGGAGACAAGAAACTCAGGAAGAACTAAAAGAAATCCAAAATACTTTTTTTCTTATGCAAAAATCTAGAGCAAAGACAACATCCAGTATTGGACCCCTGCTCAGAAAAGATGGGTCCTACACAGATGACAGCAAAGAAATGAGTTATATACCGAAGTCCCAACACGACTCAGCGTTTGGTGAGCCGTTATAGCCGGACTAAAAATCGATAATCTAAACAATTTTTTTACGACCGAGACTCACAATTTCGTTAATTAAATAATCTCTGATATCATAACACCACAAGACTTTGAAAAAGCAATGACATGCCCATGCACTTTGCCCCGTGGAAGACAGACAATGTGTGAATAGCGGCAACTTCCACCCCAGTCCCACCCTGGGGTCGACAGAGCACCAGACGATGCCATATTGTCTATTCCCTCAGGTAGAGACACGGAGTGGACACAAAAAATATATATGGGAATATGGAAAAACAAATAACATGGGGATATTACTAGAATATGAGAGAATAGACGGTAGCGGTCTATTCCCTTAGGAGTATACTGCCACCACCTGCTCTTTTAATAGTGGAAGGGATAAAAGAAACGATAGTCATAGGAGAAGGGAGGAAAACATGGGGTTTGGGTTAGAGCAGGAGAAAACCCAGTGAGAAATAATACAGGATAGTTATAACAAGATAGGGGTCCTGATAAGTACTGGCTCTTAGGGTAGCATGGCCTGAAAACACCAGCAGTAGGCACCTTATCAGGGGCTTGACTCTCCACAGAAAAATGATAACATTAATAGGTTATTAAATTTAGTTCCTGACACATGGACCTTATATACATGGCTCAAAGGGGGAAGTAAAACATACCCAGGTAAGACCACTTACAATTTAATAAACACATTACAAGGGTATCTGAAAGTATTGGCACCAAAAGGAAAAATTCTAGCAGCAAATACTTAATTAGATTAACAGGACAGGATTACTGATGTCAAAACCACCTCCCCACGTAGTTCCCAAGGAACTACGTGGGGCTTCAATGCCTTGATACATTCCTGCTTTGGGATGCTCCTGAGACCTTCCAAATCCCAGATTACAAGTCTGGTCTGATCCTCCAGGACTATAGTGTTCAAGGTCTCTCTAGCACTATCCTCTCCTCAGTATCTCTGGTGGATCTCTCCTACTTTGGAGGCATCTCTTTGGGGAGTGCCTGGTTGCTGCTAAACCCTAAAAATATTTTTCTGGTTTAGTCACAAAATACCCAAGTAAGAACTACAAACAAAATAAAGATCTTGCAAAAAATATATAAGAAAGGAACATAATTAACAAATTATCAAAATAAAAAGTGGCATATAAAAAATAATTCCTTATAAACTAAAGATTTTACATAAAAATAAGACAGCTGAAATACAGTAAACAAACAGTATAACTTAGCACAATTATAAGACACAAAAGACTGAACATGACACACGCAGTCTCCCTACGATCCCCGTTGGGGAGGGGAATTTCTACCTTCATCACGATGAGCTACGCAAATCGTGTCAAGATCAAACCCAACAGTGGCACTGTGAATGATTCATCCAAACTTGCTCTAGCAGTTGCTGTTAAGAGCGTGCTACAGGTGAAGTTCAACACCATATTGACCCTGAAAGAAGCATTTATTGTTGTCTGCAACGATGATGAAGATGCAGAGAAGCACTCACTACAACAGCCACCACCACTCTCTCTGAACGAGGATTTACTGTCATGTCATCTCCAGCTCTCAGGGCAAGAAGAACAGTTTTCCTTAAGAAACTTGATAAACTTCTTACAGTTCAACCTATCGACGAACTCAAGACATCCATTGAAGATCAAAACTCATGGGCCACAGTGGAGAGTCCAGAGAATGTTATGACATGAGCTGCCCAGACCACCATATAAAGGGAACAGTACGATACAGAGAAAGCAGGGAAAGGGAAAATGAAAAAGAACAGCAATCTTTTTTAGATATAAGGAGAAACAACCAGATAAAAGAAAGAGACAAAAGGTGGAAATGGTACAGAGGGGACAGATGGGCAGAACAGTGGGACAAGACAAGACAGGCACCAGCTCATTAGGGCTGTATAAACAATCAAAGTCAGTACTGGAGAAACCAGGGGTATGGGCACCAGGGGCCATACCAGGTAGGACATCACCAGTGGTACTAACCAAACACAAAGAAAGACCAAACATCCCAAATGGTAACTCCTGCTTCATATTTGCAAATATTCATTGTCTGAAATCAAATAAAAATGACAAAGTTAGTTATGTTAGTGGACTCCTATCAGAAGCAAATGCCATGTTTGGAGCATTTACAGAAACACATACAAGGGATGTTTTGGACGGAGAGATTCAGATAGAAAACTATAACATGTATAGATGTGATAGAATTAATAGGTCACAGGGAGGAGAGGACTCTATATAAAAGATACTCCTGTTGCACAGAAGTTTTGAACGCTACGAATGATATAGTAGAAATCCTCGGCATTAAAGTGGAAAATAAGAATCTAGTAATTATCCTAGTATACAAACCACCATCAGCAACTGCGGAGGAAT
>WNWK01050646.1:0-12758 GCA_009830355.1 Cherax destructor | reverse complement strand
GAAGTGAAGCAGGATAGAGAAGGATGGGTGAATTGCAGATTCTTTGATTATATGAAAGAATTTTGTGCTGTATCTCACAAGAGACTTTGGCAAAAACCAGAGGAACAGGCAGAGATAATAAGGAATACTCTCAGCTGCATCAAAAAGTACCAAAAAGAGGTGCCAAAAAGGGAATATGTAATAAGTGGAGATCCACAAGGATTATTAATAGGACCAGTACTCTTTCTGAATTATAATAATGACATTCCAGAAGACAGTCACTTATATCCCTGTTTCAAGATTTTTTAACCCTTTCTCTGTCCATCGTGTAGAACTACAGTGGAACCCCGGTTAACGAAAACCCCGGAAATCGTGCAATTATGTAGCACGTAGACCTCGAGTTTCGTAAAACTTCACCCTGAAAGTTCGAGGCTATTACAACGAATTTACCCCTTTGGGAAAATGTCACGTAGGTTGTTTATTTTCAGACCCCAAAACCTCCACAAGCCCCTTCAATATTGTACTTACATAATTGTACGATTTCCGGGGTGTACGAAACTCGGGGGTCCACTGTATAATATTGTAAGTGCTTGTGGAAGTGTATTTTTGGGGGTCTGAAATAGACTAACCTAAATGACATTTTTTCTTAAGGAAGTAAATTCATTCGGTAATGGCACTTGAGCAGGCTTCTGCAATGAATTTTTTTCGTTAACCGGGGTTCCACTGTACATATGTCATCGAGGTCAGGGTCCCTGACGTAATTCTATGTCGTGAGCTCAGCTCATTCAGATAAGCTGTAAGCGGTAAATTTTGACTCAAGATATAAGAAAATGGGTCTGTGCTTAGTCTATAAGCCATTAGATTAAGCTGCCCTTAATGCCAGGGCATGTCAGTGGCTCTCCCTGCACTTCAGTATAAAAAAAATCATGAACCATGCGGTGCATGAAGGGAAATAAAAAAAGAAATGTGTGAATGGTTTAAAATAGCAACTTTGATGTGTGTTCTCTGATAATTCTTATGGCTTTATTGGCTGTTTCTTGGTATCATTTTATAGAATGGATAACATTGTACTGAACTAGAGATGATTTTGATTAGTTTCAGGAATGAAAGTATAGGTTGAAACTGAGCTCAGAATATTGGAAATATTCATTTTTTTATATTGCAGATGATACATAAGGTCCCATAAAATAGACTGGGGGTTGTCCCCCAGTCTGTTTTATGGGTTTTTAATACACAAGTCCTCTTTAAGGGGGCTCCTTGTCGTGGTAAAGAGGCTATCGGTCTGAGAAATTGGACCTCTTGGTCTTCTTCCTCAGACTGAACCTAATTACCCCCAATCCCCTTCCCCCCTTTCCCATTTTCCCCATCCTCCCTTTTCCCTTTCCTCCTCCTCCTCCTCCTCATCCCTCCCTTATTCCTTCCATTTTTACCCTGGGAGCTTTCTCCACAGGCATTCTAGTTCCAGGTAGGGGAAGGGCACCGTGGTCCATCCCATTCCGTTGAGGTTCTTGGCGGTGGTGTAGTTTGCCGGGAATCTGGATCGCCTGAGATGTCCTGATCCCTCTCCGGCCCCCGGGAGGGCCTTGGGATCTTTCGGCGACGGGTGTATCTCTGAGGCCACCTTCGATTCCGGTGGTGGCCAAAGGCGGTATGCTTTGTGGCGGTATCCGCCGCCTTTTTTGTCCACCGAGGTGGTCTCGGTGGATGTGAGGTTGCTATCTCGGATTGCTGGGTTTACTGGATGAAGGATAGTAAGGCATGGGTTCCATGCATCATCTGCACTATTTGGGTGTTGAGGTCCTCTGGGCGCGGAGAGGGATTTACGCACCTTCATTCCTCCAGGAGCTTTTTCCACGTTCCCCCATTTTTTATTCTTTTTTTTTTTTCTTTCTTTTTCTTAAAAAAAAGAAAGAAGTAACCTAACCATGGATGCCCTAATCCGAACCTACCCCGGCCCCTTCTGATACCCACCCAGTTCTGACCCTACCCGAAGGACAATCTTCGGATACCTCTAATACCCCTGTACCTCTTGTGGTACCGGTTCAACCTGCTTCAGGTACCGGGTTCCACCGCCCTTTTGACATGTCTGACCTTCACTCTTTCTGACCTTGATTCCGCTTTCCTCAACGGTGCGGAATTTTCTGATTGCTCGCCCGCCACACATTGACCACCTCCGGTCCCACACCCAAATGACCAAGACCCTTACATGACGATTCCGACACTCCTTCATACATTTCAGAAACGACCAGCACATCACGCACTCCTTAAACACTTTGTTTCACACTACTCAATGGAAAAGTTTTTACTCTATGACCGACTTCCTAATACCTATTCTTTCCGATCATAGTATTGGTAAAGTCTCCTACGCCATGTAGGTAAAGATATCTCATTTCATGCTCTCAAGAGCGGCACTCGCATCATCACGGTCCAGAATGCTGGCAAGCTCCATCTTTCCCTCCTTACACCAGATACTATTCCTATCACTATTGACAAGCATCATTCTCTCATTCTGTGGTACTGTCATTTTACTTCACACCATTGTCCAACGGAATTTCCAGACATGTGGTGATGACATTCTGAGCAGCTTGAGCCCAAGACTTCCCTATCCTCAAAGTTGGCACTTTTGTCCTCCTGCCCATAAGCGAAGACGTTATCCTTTCAATATAGCTCGTTTGACATTTGACTGCCGTGAACTTCACCCCGGCTCATTACAGGTCACCGGTTACAAGTTCGAAGCAGCCCTCACACCGCAACAGTGTAGAAACTGCTGGCGTTTTGGTCATCCAGCAAATATTGCAGGTCCATGGCAATGCCCAGTCTGTGTGCCGACGACATGCCAGTCCTTCTTGTCATCTACCGCTTTGCCTTAACTGTCATGAGGCGCATCCATCGTACTCTCTGTTGCAGGTTTACCTAAATGAGTGGAAATCCATTGTCTTAAAGAGGCGGAAGGCTTCCTATGCTATGGCCGCCTCATCTACGCTTCAAACGCCCCCCACTTCTGGGGTCCCAACTTCCGCGATTCCTCTCTGGTCGCCCCATCCTCAGTCACCCGTCTCAAATCCTTTTGCTGTTCTTGGCTCCGAGGTCCCTATCTTGGCATCCCATACTGTCCACACCCTTCCTCTGCTCACTTGCACAGTTCTGGGCTACACGCCCTCATCCACCACCTAATCCTCACTGCCCCCTTCTTCTCATAAGTCGCAAAATCCCCATTAAGCTCGGGTTCTCTCGCTCCACTAGTTCTGTAGCGTGGTGTGGAGGTTCATCCTCCTCCTCGCTAATATCATCATCCCCTGTCCCTCCAAGTTCCTTCCTTGACTGCCCTTCCCAGGACGCCCCCCCCCTGTCCCCTCCGCCTTCGACAGTTTTCCTCTTCCATCTCCCCCCGCCCCTCTACTTTAGTACAGTCTATAGTCTCCCAATGGTTGCTCACTCTCCTTCCATTTCTAAGTAGACCCAAATTCTGCATCTTTGTCTTCCAAACACTGAAGTTATCGGATAATTTATTACAGAGTCTCGAACGTTGATGGACACCGCCCACCTTCAGTTCCTCCCCCCCCTCCCCCTTCTCCTCCCACCCCTTTTCCTCTTCACAGGGCCCCCCTCCTTCTGACAGTCTTCCTGCCTCCACACGTGGACTTTTCTAACCCCAGTCCATGATACGTATATTCAGTAATGCCTTGCCAATAACCACCAAGTTATCGCCATCTTTTCGACCTTGAGAAGACTTATGACACAACTTGGAGGTATAATATCTTGGCCCAGGCCCACCCCTGTAGCCTCCGAGGCAATCTACCATTTTCCTTAAGGTCTTCTATTAAACTGCTTATAGGTTTCTTGGCCTTCTTGTCACCAATGTCGAGGTTGTGAGACTACTCTCTCCCGTCTCGCACCGGCCCCAGCCAATGCCTTATCCACGGGTAATCTCATGGAGAGGCTCCTGCCCCCTCTCTGGTGTGAGCATTGCTGTGTCTCCAGTGTCTGTTCCCATATATCCTGGGTTGGACTGCCCACTTATCAACGAGCACACAGGAATTTACCCAACGACGCCTTCACTCTGCGGCCCTTTCTTTACCTTCCCTCTTGCAGATGGACCCCTCCTTTAATCCTGACTCTTGTTGACTTTTGACAGAAACTGACTTACTACACAAACTCTGAAGATTATACCTCTAGTACCTCCCTCAGTCCCTTCTACCGATCTCTTTGCTACTCTCCATCCCTGCACTACCCACCGTCATCTTGTGCACCCATACCCTACTAATCGTCCATCTCCCTCTTACAACTTCAACTCTCCTGCATCCTACTACACACCTGCAGTGCTGTATAACCCTGTGGTTTAGCGCTTCATTTGATTATACACACATACACAAACTCTGAAGATTATACCTAGCACCTCCCTGTCCCTTCTACCTCGACCTCTTGCTACCGTTTGTATCTCCTGCAATTATTCCACCGCCCTGCTGCAATCTCCCATACTCCCCATCATTCCATTTCTTACAACCTATTCCTGCATCCTGTACAATTTGTAGCGCTTGTATATAACTTCTGTCGCTAGCGCTTATTTGATTATAATAATAATAATTACAATGGGTAATTATTTGAATGCAAGTATTTTATGATATAAATAGTTTTCCCATCACCAGATTTCTTTATATCATTACCTCAGAAAAAGATTATCCGCCATTTCAGAAAAATTTTTTTTAAAGTTGAAAATTTGGGGAATACTTTTTCGGGGGTCGGGACTGGGGGGTTAACATCCCATCCCCCCATAAAGGGTAACAGGTGACTTAAAAAAAGGGGCACTTTTACCATGTTTAGAGTGCGGGCACTATACTTTTTTTTTCCCCAGGACTAAGTCTGGAAAACCCCAAAATTTTTTTTCAAGATGATGTCCATTTTTTAAAAAAATATATCTTAACCCTTTTGGGGGTGACGGGCCTTTCTCAGGAAAGTGTTCCGGGGGCCAAAATTTTTTTGGGAAAAAAAAAAAATTAAATTTTTTCTTATAAAATTTATAGAGAATTTTTTCCGATCATAACGCCCCAAAAATTTAAATGAAATTTGATGAAAACAACGAATTAGTTTTTTGGGTTAGCGGAAACCCTGACACCACGCATCGGCGATTTTTTCCCACTTTTAGCCCCATTATCAACAAATTCCAATGCTTCAGTCTCCTAAAAATTTTGGGTATTTCGCTAGAACTCCATTTCTTCTATCGATTGAAAAGAAACCCCTTTTACCAATTTCATCTACCCAAAAAAGTGGTCAGAAAATGGCAATTTTCCCAAATTTTTACAAATTTAAACAATGCCCCAAATTTTAAAATAGGGGCCAGAGTAAACAAGGCAGACTTTCTGGCACTAAAATAAATGTTCTCTGTTCATTAGTCACGTCTCCCGGCCCCCGTTTTATTACTTTTTGCTTTTCATTTTGAATTTTTTTTTTCAAAAAATAGAAGATTTACTGTTACGTATACAACTGCATCCCCGTAAAATGGTATAAAAATTCAGAACACTTGTGCATGAATATAAAACTTTTCCAGTTGATGTGTATTGAGGCATGGTGTGATTTGTTTTTTTTTTTTAACATCGTCAAAATCAAAATTTTCCTTTCTTTTTAGCTAATTTCAAGGTACTTGTTATTGTCATACCATTCAAAATCATCTCTATTTCTGTAATATAGCTTCCATTCTATCAAAAGAGACCAAGAAAACTAGAATACATCAATAAAAACCATATGAAAATTTTACTGCAAAGTTTGTATTAATCGAAAAAAAGGGCAGTTTTTTTTTTCTCATTATGCAGGGGTACTGCGGGGTTTTTTTTATACTTGGACACTGACCATACAGACCATTTTTTCATATGTATGCCTACCAGACGTTTTCTGCTTAAATTGAGGCCGCTAGAATTTGGGGGGTACTAGTAAGGACCAACCCCCCGCTCGTAAAAAGACTATCGCAACCACCCCAAAGGGTTAAAAAGGAATAAAGATGCAAAATCATGAGAATTAAAAACCCGATAAGGACAAGGATAGGCTACAAATGAACCTGGACAAACAGGAAAATTGGTCAAAAAGTGACTACTGAAATTCACTCTCAGCAAATGCAAGGTTGGAAAGTTGAGGAAGGGGGGAAAAAAAACGGGGAAAATGAGTATGGAGGGCCCGTTTACACCGCTTGTTTTCCCTTTTTTCCAATGCAGTGGCTTTCAGTTTTACCCAATTTTTATTCAGACTTCCCACAATAAATATATTCACCACTCAGTATAAAATAAGGGCAAAAATATTTTAGGGGAAGTAATTTTGTACCCGTATATTTTAAATAAATATATGATAAAAGTAAACGGTTTTTCAGTGATTTTCACTTTACAGCAGTAGCCTAAACCCAACCTTTTGTATAATGGGGCCCGGGGGTTTTTAGACTTTGGGACATAGGGCAGACCCACTTTATGGAAAAAGCCCCGGGGGTGAACATGAGTGTCAAGCATATCACCAGAGGCACACATCAACTGAAAAAACCACAGTTTTTTTTTGCAAATTTAAAGATACCCTTTTGGGAATCTCAAAAAAAGCTGGTTCATCAAAAATATGTGGCCCATCTTAGGTATCAGCACCAGCATTGAACTGGGGAGAAAAATTTAGACACATAATGGATTATGTCATTTCATTGTGAAGATGTTGATTACCAGAGACTTATCAGTTGATGAATTGCCTAGAAAAGAAATATCTTAATAAAATTCCATAACCTGCATTTTGTTTATATTTCCCCATTTTTCCCCAAAGAACCCCCCATTAGGGATAAACGGGAAAAAATTTAAAAAAAGTTCGAGGTATTCAAAAAACTAGTCTCAAACTGGGGAAATAAACCCTGAGGAAAAAAAGTGAACCTAAACTGAACCTGACATCACTAGAGGACAGAAAACGGGGGAGACATGATAATGAAATACAAAATCTCAGAGGGTTTGATAGGTTTAGACTGAGAGGCAGGGCAGAGGAAAATGAGGACACAGTAGAAAGTTAGACACGGATGTCGGGTATTTCTTCAGCCTCAGGTTGGAAGGGCAGTAACCTAGACATAGAAGTAGTGGGGGCGGCTTCATGCATATTTTTATAAATTGGTAGGTGGAAAATTAAAAGGGGGGCCCATGAGCTGAGACTTGACTCCTGCAACCAAAAAGGGGGTGAATACAGGGTGAGTATGCACAGGCCTTGGGGCCAATGGTTACCTGGCATTTGGGCCCTTTGGGTTTAAAAGGGATCTTTTGTTGTCTTGATTTGATGAAATCTTAGAGATCTTTTGAAGTACGATAATGAACTTGAAAAAGAACGATGCATTGTTTTTGAACCCCGAGCTTGTGACTCGAAAATAGTAGTAGTGAGATAGAAGACCGGGTTCCCTTAAAATTTTGAAAAGAAGGTTAGTAAACTTACCCTTCAGATCGGGTTTAAAATATCCATTACTTATTGCCACCCCCACTGCTGCGCTGTCAGAATACCTAGTTTCATATAGGGGTTTCCATTCACAGACTATTTTTCAGTCATTGCCCCCACCCACCCTTGGCAACATCATTGGCTGCCCGCAAATAACAAACTTCATTCTATTAAACCGAGGGTTTCTGGCCTTCTTGTCCCCAATGTCGAGGTTGGGAGACTACTCTCCCCCGTTTACCCCCCTCGCCTTACTCATGGTTTCTCATGGAGGGCTCCTTTTCCCTCTCTGTGAGCATTGTCGGGTTTCCCTATTTGTTCGCCATATTCTGTTGGACTGCCCACTCTATCAACGAGAAAATTTACCCCCAAAAGTCGTCTTCGCCTGCTGCCCTTTCTTTCCCTTTCCCCTTCTTGCGACGGGCCCTTTTTTAATTCTGACTCTCGATTTTTTGACAGCAACTGACTTACTACACAAACTAAAAATTTACCTCTAGCACTCCCCCAGTCCCTTCTACCTCAATTTTTCTACCCTCTACCCCCCCACTATCCATTGTCCTGCTGCACTCCATCCCTACAATCATCCCTCCCTCTTTCAACCCATTCTCCCCATCCTGCCCTACTTGCTGCCTGTATGACCCTGTTTTAGCTTCTTTTTATTATAATTAAATTCCGGCCCAAAAGTTTTTCATTTCTAGAGTCCTGCTGGTTAAATGTAGAAGAGGGAAAATTGTTTTTTTAAAATTTTAAAGGGGTTTTAATCATCACATTTCTACCCAGTGGTATGTAAAAGGGGGAACATTTTTAAGGAAACATTTATTAAAAGGTCCCAAAATCTAATCATACCCCTTTTTGCATCAATGGTTAGGCAAATTTTTAAAAAGAAAGTTGTACCTAGAACTTGGAAAATAAATGAAATTTGGATCATGCTGCTGGGTCTTTTGCAGGGGGAAAACCTTTAAATCCAAAACTGCAGTTTTACCAGGGAAATGGGCATATGTAACAAACAAAAATCTGCAGTTGTACCAGGAAGTGAAGTCATATTTAAAAATGCAAAATCTGCAGTCCCCCAGGAAGTGAAGTCATAAGAAAACATTTTTATTTTGCATGGATGTTTTATTGTTGCATAAAAAAATTGGGGATTAAGGTGACTGAGCTGTTAATATTACATATATCAAAAAACCCTTGTCTATGATTAAAACATAATATATATGTACTCTGAAACCCGTGGTTTACACTTCTATTTGATTATAATAATAATAATAAAATAATAATAAAATTACTCTGAAGGAGGGGGTTAATGTTGCAGTTTTATAACTGTAGTGTAAAGCACCCTTGGAAACAGTGATGGAGTGAGGTGATGAAAATTTTTCTTTTTGGGGCCCCCCTGCCTTGGTGGGATGGGATGAATAAAAAAAAAAATATGTACTCATGATGTAAAAATACTATTTTTTTTGAGGTTAATAAATTTAATCTCAGAATTTTTTCTTACATTTTTTCCCAAGGTCTAAAAGATGTCAAAAAAATTAATTTTATTTAAATTTAAAAGGGGTGTGTTAAGTTTTAAAGATTTTGGTCCCCTTAAAGGGTTTTAAAAGAAATATTGCAAACAATAAATTTTTTAAAAAATTTTTTACTTTAAACCTTAATGGAATCAATCACTTCTTTATTTCCTTTCTCCATTTTTTTAAACATGAGGCAGTAGATATAAGAGGGGAAAAAATTTATCTTGAAAGGATATCACATGAAGGAATGAGCTATCAGTGATATCAAGATTTTCCCCCTTGTAGTACATCATAAATTGCCATTCTTATATCCCAGGGAAAAGGAACTTTTTTTTTGATTTGTGTTTTTAGCCTAAGACATAAATACCCGTAGGTAGATTGTTTGATATTAAAAGATCATTTTTTTATAATATTTTGTGATTTTTTTCAACAAATACTATTAAAGTCCCTCATTTGTGTATGTTAATTTGAAAATATTTGAAAGATAATTTCCTTTAGAAATTTTATATTTTCTACCATGAAGTTTTAAGTGCATTCCTTATCTGTATATCTCAGTCATTCTATATTGGGAAATTTGCCACTTAAGTAATTGTATTTCTGACATAGAGCTGAATAGATTAGCAAAACTAGTTTTTACCCTAAGATTATAAATTAAGTTTCCATAATTAAATACTAAGGCATACCTTACATACTTTAACATTCATTGTAAACACCGATAGTGTATGGCTTCTTCCTATTAAATTAATATTTACTTTTTTTCTGTTTACAGTGCTCCCATATTGGGATCATCACCAATTTCTAATTCTTGGTCGGGCACTCCAGGAACCTTCTTCAAAGGATTTCTTCACACTCGAAGCCAAGAACGTAATAATGACCTGATGGAATTTGACTTTTCAAAAAACAAAAGCTGTGACAGTATATCTGCTGACAAGGAGAAGAAGAGTAGCAGCTTTGAAAGCATTAAAAGAACTCTGACTGGTCAGAGGCATCGTTCAAATTCTAAATCCTCTGGGAATGGCAAATCATCTGTATTCGATTCCAAAAAACGGACAAGAAGAAACGAGAGCGAGTTATCTGCTAAGAGTATTGAGTTTTTGAAAGGGGCAACTACTATGAAATTGATATTAACCCAAGCCCTCATCGCAAGACCTCAGACTTTATGATGGGTATCTTCCCATGAAACCTGCCATAACTACGACTCAACCTTTATGTACCTCAGAATACTTGGATATGAGTAGTAGGGATTCATTGATTAGACAAACTTCATTTGCAGATCCTTATGAGACATGTCCAGAGGCAGTGATCGATTAGGTCTTCAGGGTCTCATGATGGCTATGTGGATATGAGTAAAGGGGAAGGGTTTGGGACCGCTCCCTCTAACCTTTCATTGTCCACAACTTCAAACAGCTCATCTTCCATTGGTGCTAGAGTCAGAAAGATTTCGTCCACTTTAAATGTATTGTCTTCCCAAGACACTACTACTCATTTGGGATGAATATATTCCTGTAGACTTTCGTAGTAACATTGACTCCTCTTCCCATTCACTTGAGGGGGAGAGGCATAAGAAAAAAGAGAAGAAAAGTAGTGCAAAATCATTTAAAGAAAGTACAAAAAGAAAGAAATCTGAACCAATAAATGTTATAAAAAAAGCAGTGATAGTGAAGGACTACATGAAGTAAGTAAAAAGGTACAAGTCCGTTATCTTCCCAACTACTCTACTAGGTCGTAAAAACTCGGGCACACCACCTAAGACACCTCTCTCCCCCACTGGAGCCACTCCCAAAATCAAATCGAGGAACTCCTAGTCCATTTTCAAGTTTGACTCAAGTAAAAACGGGGATGATAAGGATGGTCACGAGACAGGTTAAAAGGAGAGTTCTGGGGAATGACCTCCAGTTTAAGCTCAGGCATTGGCACAAGCTGTATTAAAGAGTCAAGTAGAGAGGCTGAAGAGATGCCATATCTCATGATAATGTGGGTGTCACATCCTCACAGACAGTTCCTAATAGTGGTGAGCAGCAGAGTAAACAAACACTAAATATTAATGATGGTAGCAAGAGAATTTCAGGGATATTTGATGCCACATCTCAGGCAGACACAAAGCAGGAGGAAAGTTGGGGATCTGTTGATTAGAATCATTATGTAAAGACAGCAGCAGCAGTCAGCAGCAGGTTAACACCAGTGGCAGTGATCAAAGTATGTTAATTTACACTTGGTTCTTTTGATAAAACTACAACAGCAGAAGTTTGACAGCCAAAAATTTCTAATCATCAGTGTCTTGGATTATATGAATGTATCTCCAATGGGATCTGGTAAAGCTGGGAAAATGACACACAAACCTCATGAATATGTTAATATGGCCCCGGAGGACGTTCTGAGTCTGACATGGTGGTAGTACTTTCTAACCCCCCGCTCCACTTCCTCCTCCTCTGAATATGCCTCCCAGTACGAAAAGTAATATTCCTGGAAGTAGTGAAACCAGTGATAAGAGTAGTCCTAATATAGCAAGGAATTTCTAGGCAACAGAGTCAAAAGATATGAAAGATTAAGTATTTCTAGCAGTAGTGGGGGGGCTGAAAGGGGGTGGTAGAGTGGGTTTTTTACTAATGACTCCTGGACAACCTCCACCACCGAACCCTCTTCACCCCGAATGGTAACTCAGCGACCAGACATTCCCCAGCATTACTTGGTGGTCGATCAGAGCCTTCCCTCACTGCTACCCTTTAACGACTTAATTTTAGTAGCTCAGTTGGCAGCAGCTCAGTGAGGGTGCCGGAGTCACAGGGCCAGGAGCGCCAGAAGGAAGTTCCGTAGGCAGTGAGGTGCGTGTTAAGAAACAGCCTCGGGAAACCCAAAAAGTGGTTCTGGAAGTCAGGGTAGCAATGGGCGGGCAGCTTCAGCATGCTCCTCCCCAGTGTCATATTCGCCACCTACTTCTCCTACTTTGGGTGGCTCCTATCCTCTGTATCATCCCAGTGAGGGTGGACTCTCCTCTGCTTCATCCACCTGTACTGTGGTTAACTTGGGTGTGGGACGGCAGAGGGGGGGCAATGTAACAAGTCGTGGGTTTAAGATACCCCAACAGAATTGGTAGCTCATTCCACTGTTCCTTCATCAGTATCCAGTCAACAATCTCAGCAATTGTTAGCAGTGGTAGTGGAGACACTGGGGGAAATTATGTCGCCTTAGACCTAGGTCCAGCCAAATGTGAGGGTGTTAGACCATCACCGAACAGCGCGTCGAGCTGTAAGCACGACAGTTACTCAAGGAGCGTGTATTCAAGAACCCACGGTTGGAGATGATGAACCCTCAGTTATGCTCAAATAGACTTCACTAAGAGTGAGGGTTTGGGACTACCTCCTCTCACGTGACCACCGATATTAACATTCTCCTGCCTCCCCTAACACACATACCTCCTTCAATTCCTACACCCACGCAAATCAAAACTGTATAAATGATTTATAAAATTAAGTAATTAAGTTAATAAAAGTAAAACATGTGAGTACTATTTATTGTTTTATTTTTTCATCATTGAATCAAAAGTCATTTGGATATTTTTCACTTATTGTAGATTTGGCTTTTATAAAGGAAAAAATATATGAATATCCATACTAATAATTGAACACGAATGTAAAGTTGAAAAATAATAAGATTGAAAAAAAAAAGATATGAAAAGTGATTCAAATTGTAATAAAAATGAAAAGAAGAGAGAGAATATTTTAATGAATAGTTTTCTTTTAAGGGGGTCCTTGACGGGAAAGAGGTATCGGCTGAGGAATTGGACCTTTTTTGGGCTTTTTTCCCCAGACCAACCCTACCCCCCCCCCCCTCCCTTTTCCCATCTCC
>WNWK01050645.1:0-12758 GCA_009830355.1 Cherax destructor | reverse complement strand
GTTTTCAACTTTTATAAAAACAACAAAAGTAGGAGACAAGGCGCACACTTGGCCATGTTATTCTTAAAATTTTTCCCCTTAGGGGGACTTCTTCATAAAAAACAGCTGAAAAAATATAATGACAGCGGGAAAAATAAAAAAATTTACTTATAATTTTAATGATAATAATTATGAGATATAAATAAAGAAAACCAAGATATACAAACCCCTCCCCCATGTATACAGACTTATTTGACAGCACTTACTGTTCCAGGGAAAACATTCAACTTCGTTCAACAAGTAAAAATATTCTGAAAAAAAAAAATTATGTTATTTTATACTTGAAAAATTTAAAACTAATTGGGAATAAACAAATTTAAAACAATAGAGCAAAAACTAATGGAAGGACCGGGGAGGATAATGTAGATTTTCAATTAAAAACCACAAAAATTATTTACCCCATCTGAAAAATTATAGCATGGATAAAATTCAAATGGGGAAAGGATGATTCTTTAAATCTCTTGTTTTTAGGCTGAATACTTTGTACACAACTCCCTTGGCTGGCGAAACTACCTGGAGAATAAAAAAGGAATTTACCACACATAAGAGATAAGGCACCAAAATTTTGGGGAACAGTTGAAGTCCAGATCTGTTTTCCGGGAACGCAGGCGAGGAAAATGAAAAAACATTTGGGAAAACTAAGGATTAGTCCCAAAACCACACGAAAATCACCCCTACGAAAGAAAAAAGACTCGGCAAGATGCAACTTTCCCCCCAATAAAAAGAAAAGCCAAAACCTGGGGACAACACAATAAGGCAGGGGCCCCCGACTGTTCAACTGCCTCCCGTAATAAGGTGGATTCAAAAAACCCCTTTGTTGTCTTTTGAAGGGGCAGACACCAAAGTCAGTACCGACCAGCCGGGCTATGGTTCGAGTAGGTTTGCGGGCCCGAGTAGCAGCCTGGTTGATCAGAACCTGATCCACCAAAGGCCGGCCAGGCCGGGGGGCGGGGGCGTTTACCCCGAAACCCCCTCCCGGAAACCCAGGTTCCATTCTACTTCTAAGAATTACAAAAATTGTTCAACATCAATAAGTTTCAGAAACAGTGTCAGTAAGTCTTGTTATTCTCACTAAAAGTTATTTAAAACCTTAATGAAGCAATTGTAGATTACCCAAAAACTTTTATTACAAATCATCAAAGTTTGAGGATATTATTTTATTGTCAGAGTATTTCAGTGTTGTGGACCGGGCCCTGTCCCTTCACCGCTCACTAAAGACTCAACTAATTGTGGTTGCAGGGGTCGAGACTCAGCTCCTGGCCCCGCCTCTTCCTGTCCGCTACTGGGTCTCTGCTCTCCCTACTCCATGAGCTTTATCATACCTTGTCTTAAAACTATGTATGGTTCCTGCCTCCACTATATCTTTCTCTTGACTATTCCACTTCCTGACTACTCTGTGGCTGAAGAAATGCTTCCTAACATCCCTTTGACTCATCTGAGTCTTCAGCTTCCAGTTGTGTCCCCTTGTTTCTGTGTTCCCTCTCTGGAACATCCTGTCACTGTCTACCTTGTCGATTCCCCGCAGTATTTTGTATGTCGTTATCACGTCTCCTCTGACCCTTCTTTCCTCCAGTGTTGTTAGTCCTATTTCCCTCAACCTTTCTTCATAGGACAGACCCCTGAGTTGTGGAACTAACCTTGTCGCAAACCTTTGCACTTTCTCTAGTTTCTTTACGTGCTTGACCAGGTGTGGGTTCCAGACTGGTGCTGCATATTCTAGTATGGGCCTGACGTACACGGTGTACAGTGTCTTGAACGATTCCTTGTTAAGGTAACGGAACGCTAGTCTTAGGTTTGCCAGTCGCCCAAATGCTGCCGCAGTTTTCTGGTTGATGTGTGCCTCCGGAGACGTGCTTGGCGTTATACTCACCCCAAGGTCTTTCTCCTTTGCCTAGGTTTGTAGCCTTTGTCCGCCTAGCCTGTACTCTGTCAGCGGTCTTCTTTGCCCTTCTCCGATCTTCATGACTTTGCATTTGGTGGGATTGAATTCGAGAAGCCAGTTGCTAGACCAGATGTCAAGCTTGTCCAGGTCTGTTTGAAGTCCTGCTTGGTCCTCTTCCGGTGTGATTCTCCTCATTAATTTCACATCATCTGCGAACAGAGACACTTCTGAGTCTATCCCGTCCGTCATGTCATTTACATATACCAAGAATAACACTGGTCCTAGGACTGACCCCTGCGGTACACCGCTCGTCACAGGCGCCCACTGTGATACCTCATCACGCACCATGACCCGTTGTTGCCTCCCTATGAGGTATTCCCTGATCCATTCCAGTGCCCTTCCTGTTATACAAGCTTGTTCTTCCAACTTCTTTACTAATCTCATGTGAGAAACTGTGTCGAAGGCCTTCCTGCAGTCCAGGAAAATGCAATCAACCCACCCTTTCTCTCTTGCCTTACCTCTGTTACATTATCATAGAACTCTAGGAGGTTTGTTACACAGGATTTGCCTTCCCGGAATCCGTGCTGTCTGATGTTTATTATCCTGTTCAGCTCGAGGTGCTCCACCATTCTTTTCTGATGATTTTCTCCAGGACTTTGCACACTATACACGTAAGTGACACCGGTCTATAGTTTAGTGCCTCTTTTCTGTCTCCTTTTTTAAAGTTGGGGACTACGTTGGCCTTCTTCCATACCTCAGGTAGCTGCCCAGTTTCAAGGGATGTGTTGAATATTATGGTAAGTGGCACACTCAGTACCTCAGCTTCTTCCCGAAGAACCCACGGGGAGATATTGTCCGGACCCATTGCCTTTGAGGTATCAAGGTCACTGAGTAACTGCTTCACCTCCTCCTCAGTTGTGTGTATGCCCTCTAGCACTTGATACATCCCTTGTTGGTGACGCACCCCGTCCTGTCTACCAAGCTGCCTTCCTTCCTTCACTGTGAATACTTCCTTAAACCTCAAGTTGAGCTCCTCACATACCTTGTAAGTTCCCCATCTTCTCTCCTCAGCCTTATCACCTGGCCCTTTACTGTTGTCTTCCTTCTGATGTGACTGTACATCAGTTTCGGGTCAGACTTAACTTTCAATGCTATGTCGTTTTCGTACTGTTTCTGGGCCTCCCTCCGTACCTGTGCACACTCGTTTCTAGCTCTTCTACTAATCTCTTTGTTTACTTGGGTTCTTTGCCTTCTGTACCTTTTCCATTCTCTGACACTCTGAGTCTTTGCCTCCTTGCATCTTTGGTTAAACCAGGGGCTCTTTCTGGCCTTCCCGTTTAATCTTTTTCCTCTGGGTATAAACCGTTTCTCTGCCTCCTTGCACTTTGCCCCTACGTATTCCATCATTTCATTTATTGTCTGTCCTTCCATTTCCCTTTCCCACTGGACCTCCTGCAGGAGATTCCTCATGCCCGTGTAGTTTCCTCTTTTAAAGTCTGGTTTGTCTCTTTCGGTACCGTTTTCCCTCTCCACCTGTAGCTCTACAATGTACTCAAAGCTCACCACCATATGGTCACTGGCTCCCAGGGGGCTCTCGTGTGTTATGTCTTCAATATCTGAGCTGTTCAGGGTAAATACAAGGTCCAGTCTTGCTGGTTCATCTTCTCCTCTCTTTCTGGTCGTGTCCCTGACATGTTGGTGCATCAGGTTTTCCAGTACCACGTCCATCATCTTGGCTCTCCAAGTTTCTGGACCCCCACGTTCTTGGTTCTCCCAGTCGATCTCCCTGTGGTTGAAATCGCCCATGACCAGTAGCTTCGCTCTGCTCATATGCGCTTTTCTTGCCACCTCCGCCAGAGTGTCCACTATCGCTCTGTTGTTCTCATCATATTCCTCACCTGGCCTCCTGCAGTTCTGTGGTGGGTTATACATCACTGCAATGACTATCTTGTGCTCCCCAGCCTGGATGGTACCAACTATGAAGTCCCTTTCTCTACACACCTCCATTCCTTCCATTTCCTCGAATCTCCAACGGTTCCTTACAACGGCTCCTTCTATCTTTCCTCAGGATCCCTGTGGGAAGATTGCATCTGTTACTGTCATTTAGTTTAGTTTCTGTGACAGGTATGATGTCTGTGGACACCTCACCTATTCTTTCATTCCACTCTTCATACTTATTCGTAATTCCATCCGCGTTTGTGTACCAAACCTTCAACCTTGTTTCCAATACTGTGGCCCTGGGGAGATCTTGGTGGGTTGGGAGGGGGGTGTGGGCAGAGTGCCCTTAGGGGGTTGCAGCATTGGTGGGAGGGATTGTATGGTTGATGTATGGGTTGGTGGGGTGGAGTTTGTGGTGGGGGTGGGGGTAGCTGTGATGGTGGGTTTTGGGTTGCTGGGGTGGGGACAGGGGTACTGATGAGTGTGTGTGGTGTTAAAGTGTATGGTTGTCGTGGGGTTTTTGTGATTTGAGGCCCGCCGTGGGTACTTCCAGTGTGTGTGTTTGTCCTGCTTGGGCTTGGTGTCCTCCGTATCTCGCTGTCTCCTCTCTCTCCTCTCTTCGAATTCTTATCTTCTCTTTCAGGGCCTCCCTTTCTTACTGCGTTCTGTCCCGATGTGTGTGTGTGTGTGTGTGTGTGTGTGTGTGTGTGTGTGTGTGTGTTTGTGTGTGTGTTGTGTGTGTGTTGTGAGTGTGTGTTATGTGTGTGTGTGTTGTGTGTGTGTAGTGAGTGTGTGTTGTGTGTGTGTGTGAGTGTGTGTGTTGTGAGTGTGTTGTGTGTGTGTGTGTTGTGTGTGTGTGTTGTGTGTGAGTGTGTGCGTGTTGTGAGTGTGTTGTGTGAGTGTGTGTTGTGTATGTGTGTGTATGTGTGTGTTGTGTATGTGTGTGTATGTGTGTGTGTGTGTGTTTTCTAGGTTAAGCAAACTTAAGAAAATTAATATATATTTGCATATCTGTGTGTGTCAACACCTGAAGGTGTTCCTGCTGTGCTAGCATCTGTGAGGCATCTAATCTAGGCAGTTACTAGTGGAGTTAAAACACAAACAGGTAGGATTTTATTTAGTACCTACTTAAAAAACTAGTAATTATAGTATTGTTACTTATAGCCTGAGGGAAATTAGGTAGTTTATCATCATTTACAGGTGTTATAATAATAAAAATAAAAAAATTATAATAATAATTTTAATTATAATTACAATAATAATAATAATAATAATAATAATAATAATAATAATAATAATAATGTAATCAAATTATTATTTGCGACCACTGTCAGCCTCAGAGTCTATCTCTGAGTTACCAGACCTTGCCACGTGGAGGCCAGTGGTTCGTCTTTAAGGTCCGCCCCTTCCCTCGCCTTCCCCAGGTTCATGTGTCCAGGAATCCATCCGTGGGCCCCCGGATGTCTTCCCTTCCTCACTTCCTTAAGGTCAGCCTCACCTCTCTCTCTCGGCCTTCCAGCCTCAGCCTTCCCCAGGTTCATGTATCTAGGAATCCATCCGTCCGCCTCCGAATGTTTTCCCTTCCTCACTTCCCCAAGGTCAGCCTCACCAACCTGTATTCTTGCCTTCACAAGTTCATGTATCCAGGAATCCATCCGTTCGCTCCCGGATGTCTCCCCTTCCCCACTTACCTTAGGTCAGCAGTGCCTTTCCCCGATCAGTGTCTCCAGTAGTCCACTTGTGTCACCTCAGGTGGACTCCCTTCCCCACTTCTCCAAAGTCAGCGGTATTCTTGCCTTCTCCATGTTCATGTATCCAGGAATCCATCCGTCTACCGCCGGATGTCTTCCCTTCCCCACTTACCCAAGGTCAGCCTCAACTGCTAGTATTCATGCCTTCCCCAGGTTCATGTATCCAGGAATTCATCCGTTCGCTCCCGGATGTGTTCCCTTCCCCACGTCCCCAAGGTCAGCCTCAACAACAACCTTCCCCAAGTTCATGTATCCAGGAATCCATCCGTTCGCTCCCGGATGTCTCCCCTTCCCCACTTACCTAAGGTCAGCGGTGCCTTTCCCGGATCAGTGTCTCCAGGAGTCCACTGTGTCACCTGAGTAGACTCCCTTCCCCACTTCCTCAGAGTCAGCGGTTGCCACCCCCAGTGACTTTGTTGGGTGGCAGCTTGGTCTTGTCTAGCTGGTCTACGGTAGACTGTCCAGGTGGGTGGAATTACTGGAGGTGACACACAGAAAACTGTATCCAGTAATTACACCCACCAAGACAGCCACGACCGTACACCAGCTAGACCAGACCAAGCTGCCACACAGCTCACCCACCCAGGAGAGGCTAATTAAGATAAATTTTGGAAATCCTTTTATATTACACTATGAATTTATACTAAGCACTTATTTTCAGTTGAAAAGTATTCGTGAGCGTTTTATTTTACATAGATGAATGTCCAAGTGTTGAAGAATTTGTCCACCTTCATCAAAACTGTGCTAAATATTACACTGTTTTCATTTTTATTTATTTATTCGTCTTTTGCAGTTGACAATCAAAGGCTAACAAGTTGACAAACATACAAATTTATAAGTATTTTCACATACTTTTATACGTTTCAACACACGCGCCTTACTCATACACCATAATACATACACTTACATGCATAAAACACACACACACACACACACAATCCCATGTATTACAAATACACACAAAATGTACACAATTCTCTCCTCTCTAACATGTATGAGGTCACACATACATATGCACACACATCTCATTCTAAACCCCATGCTACGAACACTCGTGTGTATACATTCTCATAGACACACCTGTACTCGCCCACATGGTGGTTAAAATTAAACAATATAGTAGAGGCAATATAAGGGAAATAAGGAAATATTTATGTGCTTCAATATTCATAATATAAGACAATAAATGTTGGTTTTCATTTTTTGACGACATTCTTCGTGACACATGAATATATAAAGATGTGACACGTTTGTGACACTAGGGGAGGACTGTGTGTCATGTGTACATTTAATTTGTAATGAATGAATGTAATACGTGTTATTGTGTATAGGTGTCATGTGTACATGTATGTTGATGAACGTCATGTGTGAACCTCATGTATGAATAAGTATAATGTTTACGTATTGTATATGTGTGTGTCACGTGTACATGTTATTGAGTATAGATGAGTGTCATGTGTACGTATTATTGTGTATGGCAGAGTGTCATGTGTACGTATTGTTGTGTATGGATGAGTGTCAAATGCGAATCTCTAAATCTCCCCCATGAAAATTGTAACAAATTTATAATAATCTCTGTTTCTCGTGTTTCGAAAATGAATTTGAAGGTCGCAAATGCATATATATATATATATATATATATATATATATATATATATATATATATATATATATATATATATATATATATATATATATATATATATATATATATATATATATATATATATATATATATATATATATACATGTATATATATATATATATATATTTTTTTTTTAAACACATCGGCCGATTCCCACCAAGGCAGGGTGGCCCGAAAAAGAAAAACTTTCATCATCATTCACTCCATCACTGTCTTGCCAGAAGGGTGCTTTACACTACAGTTATAAAACTGCAACATTAACACCCCTCCTTCATATATATATATATATATATATATATATATATATATATATATATTGCCCCTTATATAAGTCCTCTTGTCATGTTTCCTTTTATAGTTCCTTGATAATGTGAGTAGTCACGAAAGCGCTTGAATTCCTCTATTTTTCATAGTGGTTGTCTTGCATATATATATATATATATATATATATATATATATATATATATATATATATATATATATATATATATAGTCTTAAAGACGTGTGATGTCACATATTGTAATATCACCTGTCTACTGTGATATTTTTGCATATACATACATACACATACATACATGTGAGCGCATGTATATATATATATATATATATATATATATATATATATATATATATATATATATATTGTATGCGTGTATCATACTAGGTTAATAACTCTGTGTTTACAGCGACAATTTGTCTACATGATAGTTTGCTTTGTATATATATTGTCTTTTGAGTAAAGTACAGTGACATCACACGTCTTTAAGACCACAGGTGACATCACACTACATTGTCTAAGACGCAGTTTTTTGGGTAAATATTTACCGTCGTTCTTGCATGTTATAAGATTAAATACATTAGTAACTCTAGTAACATCTCTCATATATCTTTTCCTTTACATAAGTGTTCTTCTCTTATGTATTTCAGTGTTTACACATGATCCGCAGATTCACTTCTCTTTCTGAATTCACACTCTTCTTTGTTACGCATATTTTGTCTTTATCATCACTTCAGTCATCAGATTTCTGACATACACTTTACCTGGTATTGTCAACAGTCTTATTCTATTATAGTTATTACATTCTTTAAAGTTTTTCTCCATGTTCTTCTTTTATAAACATTATGAACAAAATCATTAACTATTCCGGTACTTTATTACAACTGCATCACACACTTCAATCTTAATCCATTCTTAATTTCCCTTTTTTTAAACTTCTTATTGCCTCAGAACTTTGCTGACCTTTATTGTAAATTATTATGTAGACCATACAAGTTTCCTTTTATATTTATTTTTCCCTTTGGTCTACACATACACATCACTCCAAACACCATGCTAAGAACACACATATATACATTCATGTGTACACGTTCTCTTAAGCATATCTGCACTCTCTCTCACGGTTGTTTAAATATAAAAATATTGTATAAATAGTGTAAGAAAATTAAGAACATTCTTGATTTCATGATATTTTCGGATTAGACGTAAATATGTGAAGAAGTGACTAACTTAAGAGACTTGTGGTTAAAACAAAGAAGCTATTTATAAAACATTTTTTTAAGCAGAATTAATTATTAAATAAGTCTTTCAGTGTTCACATATACACTTCTTTCACCTTTTCATTAAAAACAAAGATATTTATAAAACACTTTTTTAAGCAGAATTAATTATTAAATAAGTCTTTCAGTGTTCACATATACACTTCTTTCACCTCTTCATTAACGACCTAAGAAAATTCAATATCACAGATGCAAAACAAAAACTTTCGGTGAAGAAAATAAAAATTGTCAACTTGGATGATTCGATCTGTTGACAATAAAAAAATTGGTGGTGGCTGCCACAACCTGTCCAGTACGACTGTGTTGGTGGTGGCTGCCACAACCTGGCCAGTACGACTGTGTTGGTGGTGGCTGCCACAACCTGGCCAGTACGACTGTGTTGGTGGTGGCTGCCACAACCTGTCCAGTACGACTGTGTTGGTGGTGGCTGCCACAACCTGTCCAGTACGACTGTGTTGGTGGTGGCTGCCACAACCTGGCCAGTACCACTGTGTTGGTGGTGGCTGCCACAACCTGGCCAGTACGACTGTGTTGGTGGTGGCTGCCATAACCTGGCCAGTACGACTGTGCTGGTGGTGGCTGCCATAACCTGGCCAGTACGACTGTGGTGGTGGTGGCTGCCACAAGCCTGGCCAGTACGACTGTGTTGGTGGTGGCTGCAACAACCTGGCCAGTACGACTGTGGTGGTAGTGGCTGCCACAACCTGGCCAGTACGACTGTGGTGGTGGTGGCTGCCACAACCTGGCCAGTACAACTGTGTTGGTGGTGTCTGCCACAACCTGGCCAGTATGACTGTGCTGGTGGTGGCTGCCACAACCTGGCCAGTACGACTGTGTTGGTGGCTGCCACAACCTGGCCAGTACGACTGTGCTGGTGGTGGCTGCCACAACCTGGCCAGTACGACTGTGTTGGTGGTGGCTGCCACAACCTGGCCAGTACGACTGTGTTGGTGGTGGCTGCCACAACCTGGCCAGTACGAATGTGCTGGTGGTGGGTGCCACAACCTGGCCAGTACGACTGTGTTGGTGGTGGCTGCCACAACCTGGCCAGTACGACTGTGTTGGTGGTGGCTGCCACAACCTGGCCAGTACGACTGTGCTGGTGGTGGCTGCCACAACTTGGCCAGTACGACTGTGCTGGTGGTGGCTGCCACAACCTGGCCAGTACGACTGTGTTGGTGGCTGCCACAACCTGGCCAGTACGACTGTGCTGGTGGTGGCTGCCACAACCTGGCCAGTACGACTGTGTTGGTGGTGGCTGCCACAACATGGCCAGTACGACTGTGTTGGTGGTGGCTGTCACAACCTAGCCAGTACGACTGTGCTGGTGGTGGCTGCCACAACCTGGCCAGTCCGACTGTGCTGGTAGTGACTGCCACAACCTGGCCAGTACGACTCTGCCACAACCTGGCCAGTACGACTGTGGTGGTGGTGGCTGCCACAACCTGGCCAGTACGACTGTGGTGGTGGTGGCTGCCACAACCTGGCCAGTACGACTGTGGTGGTGGTGGCTGCCACAACCTGGCCAGTACGACTGTGTTGGTGGTGGCTGCCACAACCTGGCCAGTACGACTGTGGTGGTTGTGGCTGCCACAACCTGGCCAGTACGACTGTGGTGGTGGTGGCTGCCACAACCTGGCCAGTACGACTGTGTTGGTGGTGGCTGCCACAACCTGGCCAGTACGACTGTGGTGGTAGTGGCTGCCACAACCTGGCCAGTACGACTGTGGTGGTGGTGGCTGCCACAACCTGGCCAGTACCACTGTGTTGGTGGTGGCTGCCACAACCTGGCCAGTACCACTGTGTTGGTGGTGGCTGCCACAACCTGGCCAGTACGACTGTGCTGGTGGTGGCTGCCACAACTTGGCCAGTACGACTGTGCTGGTGGTGGCTGCCACAACCTGGCCAGTACGACTGTGTTGGTGGCTGCCACAACCTGGCCAGTACGACTGTGCTGGTGGTGGCTGCCACAACCTGGCCAGTACGACTGTGTTGGTGGTGGCTGCCACAACCTGGCCAGTACGACTGTGTTGGTGGTGGCTGTCACAACCTGGCCAGTACGACTGTGCTGGTGGTGGCTGCCACAACCTGGCCAGTACGACTGTGCTGGTAGTGACTGCCACAACCTGGCCAGTACGACTCTGCTACAACCTGGCCAGTACGACTGTGGTGGTGGTGGCTGCCACAACCTGGCCAGTACGACTGTGGTGGTGGTGGCTGCCACAACCTGGCCAGTACGACTTTGTTGGTGGTGGCTGCCACAACCTGGCCAGTACCACTGTGTTGGTGGTGGCTGCCACAACCTGGCCAGTACGACTGTGTTGGTGGTGGCTGCCATAACCTGGCCAGTACGACTGTGGTGGTGGTGGCTGCCACAACCTGGCCAGTACGACTGTGGTGGTGGTGGCTGCCACAACCTGGCCAGTACGACTGTGTTGGTGGTGGCTGCAACAACCTGGCCAGTACGACTGTGGTGGTAGTGGCTGCCACAACCTGGCCAGTACGACTGTGGTGGTGGTGGCTGCCACAACCTGGCCAGTATAACTGTGTTGGTGGTGTCTGCCACAACCTGGCCAGTATGACTGTGCTGGTGGTGGCTGCCACAACCTGGCCAGTACGACTGTGTTGGTGGCTGCCACAACCTGGCCAGTACGACTGTGCTGGTGGTGGCTGCCACAACCTGGCCAGTACGACTGTGTTGGTGGTGGCTGCCACAACCTGGCCAGTACGACTGTGTTGGTGGTGGCTGCCACAACCTGGCCAGTACGAATGTGCTGGTGGTGGGTGCCACAACCTGGCCAGTACGACTGTGTTGGTGGTGGCTGCCACAACCTGGCCAGTACGACTGTGTTGGTGGTGGCTGCCACAACCTGGCCAGTACGACTGTGCTGGTGGTGGCTGCCACAACTTGGCCAGTACGACTGTGCTGGTGGTGGCTGCCACAACCTGGCCAGTACGACTGTGTTGGTGGCTGCCACAACCTGGCCAGTACGACTGTGCTGGTGGTGGCTGCCACAACCTGGCCAGTACGACTGTGTTGGTGGTGGCTGCCACAACATGGCCAGTACGACTGTGTTGGTGGTGGCTGTCACAACCTAGCCAGTACGACTGTGCTGGTGGTGGCTGCCACAACCTGGCCAGTCCGACTGTGCTGGTAGGACTGCCACAACCTGGCCAGTACGACTCTGCCACAACCTGGCCAGTACGACTGTGTTGGTGGTGGCTGCCACAACCTGGCCAGTACGACTGTGGTGGTGGTGGCTGCCACAACCTGGCCAGTACGACTGTGGTGGTGGTGGCTGCCACAACCTGGCCAGTACGACTGTGTTGGTGGTGGCTGCCACAACCTGGCCAGTACGACTGTGGTGGTTGTGGCTGCACAACCTGGCCAGTACGACTGTGGTGGTGGTGGCTGCCACAACCTGGCCAGTACGACTGTGTTGGTGGTGGCTGCCACAACCTGGCCAGTACGACTGTGGTGGTAGTGGCTGCCACAACCTGGCCAGTACGACTGTGGTGGTGGTGGCTGCCACAACCTGGCCAGTACCACTGTGTTGGTGGTGGCTGCCACAACCTGGCCAGTACCACTGTGTTGGTGGTGGCTGCCACAACCTGGCCAGTACCACTTTGTTGGTGGTTATTACGGCCCCAGAATGGGCCTCAATGTATATATCTGTTTATAATATATATTTGCCATTTTCTATAATTTTATATTGCTGATATTCTCGATAATAGCTAAATCGTTAATATTGTGCTTTATACTATTATTGGACTATTATTTGACCTTATTTTACTTAGCTATGTTTATTAGGTAGGATGTATATTATAAATATGACACTAGGCTTGTTGCTGGGAGGAGTCACGTGATTCCACACCGAGGTGGTGGCGCTGCTCCTTCCTCGACAGCACTACGCAGCTGGACATCGTTGAGACAACACCTCTCC
>WNWK01050644.1:0-12759 GCA_009830355.1 Cherax destructor | reverse complement strand
AAAATCAGCACAAATTGCACAAAAAACAAATAAAACTGGGGTTTTAAACCCTGAAAAGGGAATTTTTCCCCCAAAAATACTGGTTATTAAAAACCCAAGATTTATTAATAACAATAAAAGTGAAAGAGCACCTGCAAAGGTAATTTAGGTCCCAAAAAAAAATTATGGGCACTAATAAAAAAAAAAAATTTAGACCTATTTCACAAAAAAACTAGCAGAAACCCCTGAGTACTACACCTAAAAAGAAAGGGCCCAAATTTTAGTGTAGGTATTTTCTAGTGAACCCTTTCCCCCTCTAACCAACCCAATAAAGTATGATTATTAACTTTCCGGGGTTAAATTTGGGAATTACCACAAAATTTGAAAATTTTCCTCCCATAACAGGCCCCCATGTTACGCAGAAATTGGGGTTTACCTGAGGCCTAATGCCTTGTCAAAAGGGAAAAGGGTAAAATTTAAACAAAAAACCCCTGTAAAACTAGGCCCTCCAGGCCCTACCCCCTAAACAAAACTGGATATTACCCAGTGGGTTTAGTGCTCCACTGGGTTGGGGTATCGGGAAGGTTCCACACAAAAATTCCTAGGTAAAAAAATATACATTTATTTACTTATTTTAAAACTATATACAGTCCAAACAGCCTCTTCACATATCAATTACCCAAAACCCCCCTCAAAAACAGTACAGGACGGAAAAAGGCGGCCGGGTGGTTTTTTCCCAAAAAACAAAACAATTCACTAAGCGGTCAGCCCAGCCACCACTCCAATCCTCCAGAACACATCCCCTCCTATTTCTTCAGTTCACACTGTCCCTTCGGGCCCCAAAAACCATTCCGAGCCCAGGGTTTTACTGGTACACCATTAAAAGAGCCTATGGCTTGAGTTAGCTACACCAAAAGGGAATACAACATCACAAACTTAGCTGAACACAGGCTCCGTCTCGCCAGCCGCTATCCATCCCGCGCACATGTGTGACCCACGCGGACGCCGCCACCCTCACCACAAACATTTGGAAAATAAATCCCTAGCTGGATTTCTCTATTTCACCGCTTAAACTTACTTTACAGTATTCACCAAAAGCACAGCATATTTCTAAAATTATCATTTACATTTATCTAAAGGTTATACATTATTATTACTGTTTTTCCTAATTACCTGAAATTTATGGCACACTTCTCCAATAGCTATATATTACGTATATTTAAATGTCATGCAGAAACCTGCATAACAATACCCTTAATAATAATCTAGAGATTACAGAGGAATTTAGTATCGATTGGAAGTATGATAGTAGAGGTAATTCAGTAACAGTCCTAGATTTTCGCTTAGCATATTACAATGGGCTTAGAAACACCTATCATCTGTGGATTGGGGTATTGAAGAGAGCTATCAATATGACAGTTTTCTAAACACTGTACACGCTGCCCAAAGAACATTTATTCCGTTTAGAGAAATGAGATCGAATAGAAATTATCCGAAATGGATGAACAATAGGCTCAAACATCTTTTAGGGCTGAAGAAAGGAATTTATTGGCGTATCAAAAGAGGTGAGGGTCATCTCGTAGATCAATATACACACATTAAGAGAGAGCTTAAAAAGGGGATAAGAAAAGTTAAACGGGACTATGAAATTAAAGTGGTGAATGATTCAAAAACAAACCCGAAATGCTTTTTCCAAGTATATAGAACAAAAGTTAAAGAAAAGATAGGTCCCCTTAAAAATAACTGGGCATCTTTCTGACAAGGAGAATGAAATGTGCTCAATTTTTAATAATTATTTCCTCTTCGTTTTCACACAGGAAGACACTAACAATATCCCAATAATTAATTTTTATAGTAGGCCTGAAGAAAATAAATTATATAATATCACGGTCACTAGGGATAAGGTAATCAAACAGGTAGACCGACTGAAGCAAAATAAATCCCCGGGCCCTGATGAACGTATTTCAAGGATTCTTAAGGAGTGCAAAATAGAACATTTTTAATATATCTCTTAAAACAGATGGAAGATGGCTAATGTAATTCCTATATTTAAAGCAAAGAATAAGTCGTTATCGTCAATTTACCGCCTATTAAGTTTGACCTCAATTGTAAGCAAATTACTAGAGTCAATTACAGCTGATATTATAAAAAGCCATCTTGATAAGCATAATTTGATCTATGATACTCAGCATGGATTCATGAGGGACCATTCCTGCCTAACGCATTCTCCAGTAAACCTTGACGAGGGAATAACTAGTGATATGAGCAAATTCTCTGATGACACGAAGATGGGTAGGATAATTGATTCAAAGGAAGATGTCACTGAACTTCAGGAGATTTAGACAAACTCATGTGTGGTCAGAAAAGTGACAGATGCAATTCAGTGTAGATAAATGTAAAGTTCTGAAGCTCGGTAATGTCCATAACCCTAGCGCTTTAAACTAAATAATTTAGAACTTAGCCATACAGAATGCGAAAAGGACTTGGGGGTGATGGTAAAGAAAATCTGAAACCAAGACAACAATGCCTAAGCGTACGTAATAATGCAAACAGATTACTGGGATTTATATCACGAAATGTAAGCAACAGAAGTCCAGAGGTTATACTACAGCTCTACATCTCATTAGTAAGACTTCACTTACATTATGCAGCTCAGTTCTGGTCTCCATATTACAGAAAGGATAAACTATTGTAAATTGGTTAGAAAACATTCAGTGAAGAATAACAAAATTAATTCATTGCGTAAGAAATCTTCCTTACGAAGAAAGATTGAAATATCTTAAATTACATTTTCTTGTAAGACGAAAAATATGGGGAGACATGACTGAAGTGTATAAGTGGAAGATGTGTGTCTACAAGGGAGATATAAATAAGATTCTGAGGATATCCCTCCAAGAGAGAACCCGTAATAATGGGTTCAAATTGGATAAATTTAGATTAATTAAGGATATAGGAAAATATTGGTTTGGAAATATAGCAATAATTTGCCTGCTATAGACGTCAAGCTTATTGGACGGTAATTTGACGGGATGGACTTATCCCCTGATTTGAATATAGGAACTACATCAGCTATCTTCCACATCTCTGGCACAACACCAGTTAGGATGGACACATTAAACACACTCGTTAATGGCTAAGTTCCATCTTGCATTCTTTAAGTACCCTGGAAAATAACTCGTCGGGTCCCGGGGACTTATTTTGTTTCAGTTTATCATCTGTTTGATAACCATGTCCCTCGTGACAGTAATATTGGTTAATTTGAATTCTTCTGGAACTGAATAATTGTTAATTTCTGGAATCAACCTCAGGCACCTAAAATGGAGGAACATTGCAAACAATGTGGTAGCAGAGATAACACCAGGAGGCAGCTCAGATGAAAACTCGCACACACACGAGCTTTTAAATCTCTGCACCAAATTCACCTTAAACCAGCAAATAGTAGAGCCTACAAGATTAGAGAATACGCTGGACCTCATCTTCACCAACAATGATGATCTGATACGAAATGTCCTCATATCAAAAACAATATACTCAGATCACAACATAATAGAGGTCCAGACATGCATGCGGGGAGCTCCAGATCAACAAAATGTGATCAGCCGTGAGGGAGCTTTCTCCAAATTCAACTTCAATAACAAAAACATAAGGTGGGACCAAGTAAACCAAGTCCTAAATGATATAAACTGGGAAAATTGCCTAAGCATCACGGATCCTAACCTATGTCTAGAACAAATTAACTCTGTGGCACTTGAGGTTTGCTCAAGGCAAATTCCCTTAAGGAAAAGGAGGAGAAGATGCAAACTAGAAAGAGAGAGGCGCTCCCTATACAGGCGAAGGCAAAGAATAACGGAGCGGCTACAGGAGGCCAATATATCTGAAATACGAAGGGAGACACTGGTCAGAGAAATAGCAAACATCGAATTAAAACTAAAGGAATCTTACAGGAATCAAGAAACGCGGGAAGAACTAAAAGCCATAAATGAAATAGAAAGAAACCCAAAGTATTTCTTTTCTTATGCAAAATCAAAGTCGAGAACAACAACCAGTATTGGGCCCCTACTTAAACGGGATGGTCCTACACAGATGACAGCAAGGAAATGAGTGAGTTACTTAAGTTCCAGTATGACTCAGTTTTTAGCGAGCCGCTAACCAGACTGAAAATCGAAGACCTAAATGATTTTTTTATGAGAGTGCCACAGAACTTGACAGACGCATGCCTATCTGACATCACCCCGACGCCAAATGACTTCGAAAAGGCAATAAATGACATGCCCATGCACTCCGCTCCAGGCCCAGACTCATGGAACTCCGTGTTCATCAAGAACTGCAAGAAGCTCCTATAATGTGATTTTAACATCCTATGGAGAGGGAGCATGGACACTGGGGTCGTCCCGCAGCTACTAAAAACAACAGACATAGCCCCACTCCACAAAGGGGGCAGTAAAGAAATAGCAAAAAACTACAGACCAATAGCGCTAACGTCCCATATCATAAAAATCTTTGAAAAGGTTCTAAGAAGCAAGATCGCCACTCATCTTGATACCCATCAATTGCACAACCGAGGGCAGCATGGGTTTAGAGCAGGCCGCTCATGTCTGTCCCAACTACTGGACCACTACGACAAGGTCCTGGATGCTCTAGAAGACAAACAGAATGCAGATGTTATATACACAGACTTTGCAAAAGCCTTTGACAAGTGTGACCATGGTGTAATAGCACACAAAATGCGTGATAAAGGAATAACAGGAAAAATTGGTAGATGGATCTGTAATTTCCTAACAAGTAGAACTCAAAGAGTAGTAGTCAATACACACACAACCCGTAAGCTCCTCTCTTTTTATATGTGCGGGTTGTGTGTGAATTGTTCCAGTCACGGTATTGTGCCTTTTTTGTTAAGTAGTAGTCAACAGAGTAAAGTCTGAGGCAGCTACTGTGAAAAGCTCTGTTCCACAAGGCACAGTACTCGCTCCCATCCTGTTCCTCATCCTCATATCGGACATAGACAGGGATATAAGCCACAGTGCCGTGTCTTCCTTTGCAGATGACACCCGAATCTGTATGACAGTGTCCACCGTTGAAGACACTGCAAGACTCCAAGCAGACATCAACCAAATCTTTAAATGGGCTGCAGAAAACAATATGAAGTTCAATGATGAGAAATTTCAATTACTCAGATACGGAAAACGTGAAGAAATTAAAATCTCATCGGAGTACAAAACTAATTCCAACCACACAATAGAGCGAAAAACTAATGTCAAAGACCTGGGAGTGATCATGTCAGAGGATCTCACCTTCAAGGACCATAACAAAGTAGTAATTGCATCTGCTAGAAAGATGACAGGATGGATAATGAGAACCTTCAAAACCAGGGATGCCAAGCCCATGTTGACACTTTACAGATCGCTTGTTCTATCTAGGCTGGAATATTGCTGCACACTAACTGCACCTTTCAAGGCAGGTGAAATTGCTGACCTAGAAAATGTGCAGAGAACCTTCACGGCACACATAACTGCGATAAACCACCTCAATTACTGGGAACGCTTGAAGTTCCTAAACCTGTACTCCCTAGAACGCAGGTGGGAGAGATACATTATTATATACACGTGGAAAATTCTCGAGGGATTAGTACCAAACTTGCACACGAGAGTCACTCCCTACGAAAGCAAAGACTCGGCAGGCGATGTAACATCCCCCAATGAAAAGCAAGGGTGCCACTAGCACGTTGAGGGACAACACAATAAGTGTCAGGGCTCAATACTGTTCAACTGCCTCCCAGCATACATCAGGGGGATTACCAACAAACCCCTGGCTGTCTTCAAGCAGGCACTGGACAGGCACCTAAAGTCGGTACCTGACCAGCCAGGCTGTGGTTCGTACGTTGGACTGCGTGCGGCCAGCAGTAACAGCCTGGTTGATCAGGCTCTGATCCAACATGAGGCCTGGTCACAGACCGGGCCGCAGGAGCGTTGACCCCTGGAATTCTCTCCAGGTATACTCCAGGTACGTCTTCCTGTGTAAAGACTGACAAAAAATAATCATTAAATAGAGAACACATTTCCAGTTCGTTGTCCGTCAGCTGTTCATTCCCAATTTTCAAAGGTCTACTTTTCCCCTCACCTTCGTCCTATACACTTGAAAGAACCCTTTTGGATTAGTATTTGATTCATTAGCAACTCTAATTTCATACTCACGTTTAGCCTTTCTAATCCCCTTTTTTTACTTCTCTTTTAAACTGAACATATTGGTCAATAAGGTTAATCTCTCCTCTTTTGATGCGCCTATAAATTCCACTTTTCTTCCCTAATAGATGTTTTAGCCTCTTGTTAACCCATTTGGGATCGTTATTATTTGACCTAATTTCTCTCTGGGGAATATATATACTCTGAGCACATTGTACATTATTAAGAAAAAAATCATAAACGCAAATCCCTTCGTAATCGTAAGTATGATCATCGTCAATAAAATCATTAGCTAGATTACCCCAGTCGAGATTAGACAGGTGTTTCCTAAGTCCAATATAATCGGCAGAACGAAAATCGGGGACTTTTACCGTATTATCCTTATTCTCGTACTCCCAGGTAATATCAAAAGTAATGGATTTGTGATCACTTGTGCCAAGCTCTTCAGTGATCTCCAGATTATTTACGAGGGTTTCTTTATTTGACAAGACTAGATTGAGCAAATTATTACCTCTGGTAGGCTCTGTTGCACACTGTTTCAGAAAACAGTCCTGAACTACATCCATAAAGTCACTGGACTCCAGATTACCGGTCAAAGAAGTCAAGTCAATTTGCCTAAAGTTAAAATCTCGTACTATCACTACGTTATTGTGTCTAGAAGTCCTAACAATTTCGTCCAAAAGAAGTCTCCTTCTATCGTGATCCAAGCCTGGAGGTCGGTATATTACACCAGCAAAATGTGATTAGTCATGAGGGTGTCTTCACAAAATTCAACTTCAATAACAAAAACATAAATGGGAACAAGTCAACCATGTCCTAAATGAAACAAGCTGGGAAGTTATCATAAATAACACGGATCCGAACCTTGCCTAGAAAAATTAACTCTGTGGTTCTTGAGGTCTGCTCAAGGCACATTCCATTAAGAAAAAGAAAGAGAAGATGTAAACGAGAAAGAGAGAGACACTCCCTATACAGACGAAGGCGAAGAATCACAGAGCTGCTGATAGGGGCCACTATATCTGAAATAAGAAGGGAGGTACTGGTCAGTGAAATAGCAAATATCGAACTTAAACTGAAGGAATCTTACAGGAGACAGACACAGGGTCATCCCACACTTACTAAAAACAATAGACATAGCCCCACTCTACAAAGGTGGCAGCAAAGCAATTGCAAAGAACTACAGACCGATGGCACTAACATCACATATCATAAAAATCTTTGAAAAAGTTCTAAGAAGCAAGATCGCCAACCACCCAGATACCCATCAGTTACACAACCCAGGGCAACACGGGTTTAGAGTTGGTCGCTCCTGCCTGTCCCAGCTACTGGACCACTATGACAAGGTCCTGGATGCTATAGAGGATAAACAAAATAAAGATGTAGTATACACAGACTTTACAAAAGCCTTCGACAAATGTGACCATGGTGAAATAGTGCACAAAATGCGTGATAAAGGAATAACAGAAAAAGTTGGTAGATGGATCTATAACTTCCTAACAAATAGAACACAAAGAGTAATAGTAAACAGTAAAGTTCGAGGCAGCTACGGTGAAAAGCTCTGTTCCAAAAGGCACAGTACTCGTTCCCATCTTATTCCTTATCCTCGTACCTGACACAGACAGAGATAATAATAATAATAATAATAATAATAATAATAATAATAATAATAATAATAATAATTTTATTTCATTGCAAGTTTACATCGAGATTTTGTAATTACAATTATGAACTGCAGTGCAAAGAGTGCCACTATCAACTATCATGCCATGGCATTATGGGCAGACTAAATCTAATGGCTTATAGATTACTTAATACTAGAGAAATTGATTGAGTTTGTTTTAGTTAAACATTAGTTTTTATTTATAGCAGATATTAAGTTTACTCAAATTACAATCTGAGGATATTACATTATGACAAGGTGAAAGTATTTTGTAGGTTGGTTATATCAATAGCAAATATTTAAATTATATAATGGGAAAATAACACTGAGCGTTGTTGAAGTAGTTTACAGTATGAGAATGCTTCAAGTTGGTGTGGGGGGGCAGGTATTTATACTATAATGTAGTATTTATTAATGTATGAACTCTGGGAATTTAGTTTTGAAGTTTTAAGATTTAGGTAATTGGGAGATTTTTTGGTTGAACTGAGTATAGAGAATTTAGTTTAGGGTGAGTAGGTGGTTTTTGAGAAGAATCTTAAATTGATGTTCAGACCAGGTTATTTTAGTATTTACTGGTAATGAATTCCAGATTATGGAGCCCTTTATGTGCATAGAATTTTTACACAGGGTGATACGGACACGTGGTATATCGAAAAGTGATCTGTGTCTTGTGTTATGGTCGTGGGTCCTATTAAGGTTGGTGAGGATAAGTTTGAGCGGAGGGTTGATGTTTGAATGTAGTGTTCTATGTATGTAGTAGGCACAAGAATAAGTGTGAATGTTCTTTATGGTGAGGAGTTTTAGACTTCTGAATATTGGTGGAGTATGCTGTCTATCTAGAGTGGAAATTTGTTATTATTCTGACTGCAGCCTTTTGCTGGGTTATGAGCAGTCTAAGGTGATTTAATGTTGTTGATCCCCATGCACAAATTCCATAGGTGAGATAAGGATAGATGAGTGAATGATACAGTGCAAGGAGAGCTGATTGAGGCACATAGTAATGTATCTTTGACAGTATGCCTACTGACTGAGATTTTCTTGGAAATTTGTTGTATGTGTGTTTGGAATTTGAGGCTACTGTCAAGGTGGATTCCTAGGAATTTTCCCTCTGTGAGTCTTGTGATGGGTGAACCATTGAGTGTTATATTAAGTGGAACATTTGTATCTCTGTTTCCAAACTGAATTAAATAGGTTTTGTCAGTATTGAGAGTTAGTCTATTAGTCGTCATTCAAGTAGATATTTCTGTAATTCAGCATTAACAGTGTTGGCCAGTAGGACTGGGTCCAAACCCAGTATGATGGGTTTGGACCTGCCCATGCGAGGCAGGTCCAAGTCTCCAACAGGCTTAAGCCAATGCCCCGACCCAGCCAGGTCAGGTTACATTCACTTAAGGAAGGATCACTGCATCTGACCTAGTAGCACAAGCTAGTCAGGACCAACTCACACCCAACCGCACCCACTCATATAATTATCTAGCCGACCACCTGGAGCTACCGTCTCCAGGTAGTCAGGTCACTACCACTTAAGGAATTAGTACGGCAACTGACCTGGTACTACAAGCTAGTCAGGTCCAAATTCACACCCACCCACACCCACTCATGTATTTATCTAACCTATTTTTAAAACTACACAACGTCTTAGCTTCTATGGCGGTACTTGGGAGTTTGTTCCACTCATTCACAACTCTATTACCAAACCAGTGCTTTCCTATATCCTTCCTGAATCTGAACTTTTCCAACTTGAAACCATTGCTGCGAGTCCTGTCTTGGCTGGATATTTTCAGCACACTATTTACATCCCCTTTATTTATTCTTGTTTTCCATTTATACACCTCAATCATATCCTCCCTAATTCTACGCCTTTCTAGAGAGTGCAGATTCAGGGCCCTCAGTCAATCCTCATAGGGAAGATTTCTGATACATGGAATCAACTTTGTCATCCTCCTCTGTACGTTTTCCAGTGCATTTATATCCATTCTGTAATACGGTGACCAAAACTGTGCAGCATAATCTAAATGAGGCCTAACCAAAGATATATAGAGTTGAAGAACAACCTGAGGACTTCTATTATTAGTTGTGATGCATTCGGTAGGTCATTGATATAAATGAGAAAGAGGAGTGTCATACTTTGCAGATGACACCTGAATTGGCATGACAGTGTCCTCCATCGAAGACACTGCAACCAAATCTTCAAATGGGCCACTCAAAACAATATGAAGTTCAATGAAGAGAAATTTCAAATACTCAGATATGGAAAACTTTTGAAAATTAAAACTGTATCAGGGTATACAACAAATTCTAACCATACAATAGAGCGAAAAAGTAGTGTGAATGACCTGGGAGTGATAATGGCAGAGGATCTCGCCTTCAAAGACCAAAACAATGTATCTAGAAAATGTATGCTAGAAAAATGATAGGATGGATAATGAGAACCTTCAAAACTAGGGATGCCAAGCCCATGATGATTTTCTTCAAATCGCTTGTTCTCTCTAGGCTGGACTACTCCTGTACACTAACTGCCCCTTTCAAGGCAGGCGAAATTGCTGACCTAGAGAGTGTCCAAAGAACTTTCACGGCACACATAAGTACGATAAGGCACCTAAATTACTGGGAACAGTTGAAGTCACTTGATTTGTATTCCCTGGAACGCAGGCGAGAGAGAGGTACATGATAATATACACTTGGAAAATCCAAGAGGGATTAGTACCAAACTTGCACACGAAAATCACTCCCTATGAAAGTAAAAGACTCGACAGGAGATGTAACATTCCCCCATTGAAAAGCAGGGGCGCCACGAGTACACTGAGAGACAACACAATTAGTGTCAGGGGACCACGACTGTTCAACTGCCTCCCAGCATACATAAGGGGGATAACCAATAGACCCCTAGTTGTCTTCAAGAAGGCAGTGGACAGGCACCTAAAGTCAATACCTAACCAGCCGGGCTGTGGTTCGTCCGTCATTTTGCGTGCGGCCAGCAGTAACAGCCTGGTTGATCAGACCCTGATCCACCACGAAGCCTGGTCTCAGACCGAGCGCGGTTGCGTTGACCCCGAAACCTTCTCCAGGTAAACTCCAGGTATATAATTAGTTTTTCTTGACCTAGAAACTCTACCCAAACAGATTATGCTACTGATCCATCTATTTTTATACTTGTTTTTATGCAACAATTTATATTTTCTCGTACATATAAGGCAACTCCACCCTGTTTCCGTTATATCTATCTACATGGTGCAACTTAAACCCTGAATATGACACTCAGCAATCATATCTTTCATATTATTGCAATGATATCAAAGTTCCCAGCACATGCTACCTAACGTAATTCATTAATTTTATTTCTGGCGCTTCAACAGTTAGTATAAAACGCATTAACCATCATCAATCATCACCACCATCATCATCACCACCATCACCATCATCACCATCACCATCATCACCATCATCATCACCATCACCACCATCACCATCATCATCATCACCCATCATCATCATCATCACCATCACCACCATCACCATCATCATCATCACCATCACCACCATCACCACCATCACCACCATCACCATCATCATCATCATCATCACCATCACCATCACCATCATCACCATCACCACCATCACCATCACCATCATCACCATCACCACCATCACCACCATCACCATCATCACCATCATCACCATCACCACCATCACCATCACCATCACCACTATCACCATCATCACCATCACCATCACCATCATCACCATCACCACCATCACCATCATCACCATCATCACCATCACTACTATCACCATCATCACCATCACCACCATCACCATCATCACCATCACCACCATCACCATCATCACCATCACCACCATCACCACCATCACCATCATCATCATCACCACCATCACCATCATCACCATCACCATCATCACCATCACCATCATCACCATCATCACCATCACCATCATCACCATCATCACCATCACCACCATCACCATCATCACCATCACCATCACCATCACCATCATCACCATCACCAACAACATCACCATCATCACCATCACCACCATCACCATCATCACCATCACCATCATCACCATCACCACCATCACCATCATCACCATCACCACCATCACCATTATCACCATCACCACCATCACCATCATCACCACCATCACCATCACCATCATCATCACCACCATCACCATCATCACCATCACCACCATCACCATCATCACCATCATCACCATCATCACCATCACCATCATCACCATCACCACCATCACCACCATCACCACCATCACCATCATCACCATCACCATCATCACCATCACCATCATCATCATCATCATCACCATCACCACCATCACTATCATCATCATCACCATCACCATCATCATCATCATCATCATCATCACCATCACCACCATCACCATCATCATCATCATCATCACCATCACCACCATCACCACCATCACCATCATCATCATCATCACCATCACCATCATCACCATCATCACCATCACCATCACCATCACCATCACCACCATCACCATCATCACCATCACCACCATCACCATCACCACTATCACCATCATCACCATCACTATCATCACCATCACCACCATCACCATCATCACCATCATCACCATCACTACCATCACCATCATCACCATCACCATTGTGGAGAAAATTCTCCAAAGGAGGGGGGTATGCGCCCTTACTACCCTTGGTAAGGGCCCTCACCCTTTCTACCCTTAGGAAAGGGCCAGAGGAGGCGCGTCTGGCTGCATAAACAATTTAATTCATGCCAGATGTACTGTCAACAGTGTGTCAAGAATTGTGCTGACCACAGCAACACGAGGCACCTCGTGGCACCACATGGCTGCACGAGACTGCAAAAGAGCAGCACGAGTGGGCAGATTGGAATTTGGCCACCGCAAGAACGGGTC
>WNWK01050643.1:0-12759 GCA_009830355.1 Cherax destructor | reverse complement strand
AAACTTCAGAAGTACCTTAGCCAAGCCAAGCCTGGCCACTACAACATCAGTCAGTCTGTTCACATTGCAAGTTGCTCCACAAACATGCCCATCTGTGTCCATTATCCTGAACACGATAGGCAGTTCATGGAAATTAATTTGGATTTATATCTACAGTTCACTTATTGTTACAAGCAAATTTAGGAAATTTGCTTAGAATGGGGTATCCTACCTTCACTAATAAGATATCTTGACATGTCACATGGGATTATACTGTCTATCTCTATATTCCTCAATAAGTGGACAATTCCAATTGTTCAAGACAGTGACCATATGCCTGATCACAAATTTGCATTTAGTTTGATCATCTTGTGTATCTCCCAAACTGCCAAAGTACTTGTACCCAAGCCGAAGCCTGGCCACTACAACATCAGTCAGTCTGTTAAATTGCAAGTTTATAAACATACTTATCTACATTCATGTTATCATAGTGGGTTATAGATCTACTCAGGCTTCTAACGCATTCCTATAGCTATCTTTTTCTTATTTATTTCTCCCCTAATATTATTCCAAATGCTAGACACAGATATACCAAATTATATTCTACATTAGTCTCACGCTACTCAAGTCCCCTAGTTCAAGCTGACATTACTGAGGTCTCCCAGCTCAGCCCACACTACTGAAGTCTCCCAGCTCAGGCTGACATTACTGAAGTCTCCCAGCTCAGGCTGACTCTATTGAAGTCTCCCAGCTCAGACTAACACTTCAAAGTCTGCCAACTCAGATTACACTGTTAAAGTCGCCCAGCTCAGGCTGACACTACTGAAACTCCCACGTCAGGCTGACGGGTTTCAACACCTTGCATGTGTCCCATCCTACAGTAAAATATGAAAAGGAATCATAGCTTTTTTCCCCCCGTGTAGCTGCCATATAGAATAAGGTAGCACCCCCTGTTTTTCCCAAATTTCTGTTAAAAAAATAAAAGGAAAGAAAATGAAGAAAATTTATACCCCTGCAGTGGATTGAACCTCACCAATAATAGACAGGAAAAGGTTCAATCCACTGCGGGGGAAATTTCCCCTTTGCAATGACTGAAACCCAAATTATACGTGGGCGAAACATCCAGAGACCCCCAAAATACGTATTTCAGTACACCAGTACGGGCAGATCGGACGATTTAAGGAACACCTGCATTCAACACCAAAACTTCAACAACCATTAAATCAACTACAGAAAGACAAAACTTATCATCAGAGAAAAAAACACTCAATACTGCAGATTCCTCGAATCATCAGTAATCCATATATAAAAATTTCACCCAGAACAAGGTTTCTAAAACGGGAATTATCATTATATGAGTAAATTACCTGTATGAGTTATTACATGCAAGTAATTTAGGTGAAATAAGGGGGACTTAAGTCACAGTAGGTCACCGAACTGTAACTCCTCGATGCTCATTTCTTCATCACACTCACAAAAAAAACTAGACCTGACATTGAAATTTAAAAATTACAATATTAAAACCACTCTCCGGGAAAAAAGTTGGGACTGTACAGTGGGGCTGATAGGCATCGAAACGAGCCCCTATTTTCATTTATATTATCGATAACATTCAATATAATTTGTCTTTTTTTTTAATTTTTTTTTATACTTGTAGTACAAGTAAAAGAAAAAATTTAAAAAAAAAACTCATTATATTTAATGTTATCGATAATACTGAGAAAATAGGGGGGGTTTTTTCTTCCACAGTGCCTATACATGAAATTTGCACCAAAAACTCATTAAGTTGTGAGGGTGTAGACTAATTTATTTTTTAATTTTTCATGATTGTAACCATGTTAAACGTAAGTAAGTACATTTACTTACATGTTTCTTTCCTTTTTAACTTGTGAGCTCATTACCTTTGTAGCTTGTTAGTTCATTACCTTTGTAACTTGCTCAGCTATCAAAAATTTGATCCGTCCCTGGACCCTTAACCTCTGTAATCTTTTTACTACCGCCCACAGGATGGGATGGGGGGCATAAAAAGATATCAAACTGAACTATACATGAGCCCCACTGGGACTGTTTTGATTGGGTTTTTGGGGACAAAAGAAATTCATATTACCACTTACCAAATTACTGGGTCATAATTTTTTATGGGAAAAACCCTAACCCTCTACAGCTAGGCTTTATGATGGCCCACAAAAACTACTGTACATTATGGGTAAGCGTCACTTAGCTAAGGTGTTTGTTGGGGAAGGATTCATTGAAGCCCTATATTTTTTCCTCCCATTGCCGAATTGTAAGGGCTTTCCACACTATTTATCCCAATTCTTCAGCAGGAACGTGTTAGCAATTTCTAAATTACGGATTGAGGCCGATATACACCAAATGACCTTCGAGAACGCCTGATTACATTGCAAATTCAATCCAGTGTTCACTCATTCAGTTTCAATATGGCGTCTCCTCTACACGTCACTCCCAGCTGTTCTGCCTCCTCCTCACTCAAAATTTCTTGAAAGGTCCAAATAGCATCACATTTTAATACGCAATTATTATATTATTCATATATATGTTCAGATCCAACCTACCCAGCATTCTCCAAATGACTCTCCACCCTATAAATACTCATGTACTATTCACCCAGGTAGATCTGTTTGTGACTTGATAAAGCCCACTGTGTGGGCAAAACGTTGTCAATAAAGGATCACGTTATACTGCATTTGTGTTTATTTTTCCAGCTTTGAAGCTGTTGGCAGATAGTAAGGCTCTGGAGATTTCAGATGGGGTGTTCAAGATTTTGGGTCCTTTATGCACATTTGCATTTTTACAAAGATTAAGCCGACACAGGGACTGTCATAGAGATCTTTGTCTATGAGTTATGTTGTAACTATCAATTGAGAGCATTTCATGTCAGGATAGATATTAGAATATATTCTGTATATGTAACATGCACAGTAGTATGAGTGAATGTTTTGTATAGTAAGTAGGTTTAAGTCTTTGAAAAGTGGGAGAGATAAGATTTTTGGGGGGATTTTTAACCCAGGGGAGGGTTAGCCACCCAGGATAACCTAAGAAAGTCAGTGGGTCATCGAGGACTGTCTGTCTTATTCACATTTGGGTCCTTCAGTCCTGTTCCCAGGGACATGACCCACACCAGTCTACTAACACCCAGTGTTGAATTTTTTTTACATAATTTCCTAATTGTAGAACATATAAATGTATTAAAATGTGATGCTATTTGGACCCTTCGAGAAATTTCGAGTGAGGGGGGCAGAACAGCTGGGAGAGTGACAGGGCAGAGGATGCCATATTGAATTTAATGTGTGAACACTGGTCTGAATTGTGCAATGTAATCAGGCATGTTCGAAGGTCAGTTAGTGTATATCAGCCAAAATCTGTAATTTAGAAATTGCTGACACGTTCCTATTGAAGAATTTGGATAAATAGTGTGAAAAACCCTACAATTCGGCAACAAGGACAGAAAAATAGAAGACACCATTTGTAATTTGTGAACACTGGTTGTCGTGGGAAATTCTGCTAATAATCTGGTGTCTTCTGAGCCAAATTGGGGGGGGTTTCGGCCTGAATTTGTAATTAGGAAACTGTGTTAATGTTCCATGCTGAAGAATTGGGACAGGAAATTTGCAAGTCCTCAAGAATTATGTGTGGATGGTGGAAGATAAGGGATACTGAACGTCACTCATGGGGAAGTGCACATTAGTCCTTGCATTTAGATATCTAGCTGGCCAGTGTAGGGTCTAGGTGTCATGCTGGTGTTGTGGTGTGATCCATCTACAGTAGTTAAATGGTAAGTGGTAATACAAGTTTATTTTGTGTACCCAGCAAGCCTAATCATATGCAGTGTGGAAACTTTTGAGTCGCTCAAGTTCCACAGGGTAAATAAGCCGTATGAAGCCTTAAACATACCACAGATAGGTCCTCCGAGTTTATGAACCCGACACCCACCCAAACAAACACGGTAGTTGGCGAAGGTAGGGAGATTGCACATATTAATTCATAGATTTACTCTCCTAGGAAGGTCTAGGTAAGTTTGTACAGTTAGTAACTAATATTAGGATTACTGAGGCAACTTTAGATATTAATAAGGTAGCCCTAAGACCTTAACATAGGTAGGTTTAGGCCTTCAATAGGCGAACATAGGTTATGTTAGCTAAGGAAAACTGGCAGCCCCACACTTGAAACTAGGCGGGAGAAACGCTAGTTCCCTCTTCTCAGACCAGACACCATTCTGTCAACAACTACCGTGAACAGCTGCGTGGCAACCCACGTGTCTACCAACATCAGACCTGGGGATCTTGGAGAAGACATCTCGAAGTACTGTGGATATCTTTCTCCATCCAGACCCATTACAGTAAGACGATAACTTCCTTTCTCTCAGTATCTGGTCAGTTTTCTGGGGAAAATGTTAGTGAGTTTATCTGTGGGTCTCGAGCAGACGGACGCTATTACATTGGTATGTACCAGCGTCATCTCTTAAGTACAAGTCTGGAAGCTAGTGTCCCATACTGCTTAGATATTGCTAGAGGATAACCCCCTTGGAGTTTGGGATTTCTGAGTTTCAGGCAGGACACTAATACAACTTGAATTCTTGCAGAACATAGCACTGTCTGCATGTCATCGATTTCAAGGGGACTAAGGCTTAGGGAGTCTGGAAGACAAGGAGACATTTCTTCTCTATCAAGTAAGTTCACCCACTTTTTAGTCGTGCATGTAGGTGGGGAATTCTTGCAGCTGCAGTTATTTAGAAATCTGTCCCATAAGCCACTTGTGAGTCTGAGAGGAGCATCTCAGAGTGTCGGTGTCAACAGTACTTGCTAGGGAGGCAACTCACAGGGAGGCAGTCCAAAAACAAATTTCTACATGCAGTCCACAATTTTAATTTATACCTGGAGTATACCTGGAGAGAGTTCCAGGGTCAACGTCCCTGCGGCCCGTTCTGTGACCAGGCCTCATGTTGGATCAGAGCCTGATCAACCAGGCTGTTACTGCTAGCCGCACACAGTCCAACGTACGAACCACAGCCTGGCTGGTCAGGTACCGACTTTAGGTGCCTGTCCAGTGCCTGCTTGAAGACAGCCAGGGGTTTGTTGGTAATCCCCTGATGTATGCTGGGAGGCAGTTGAACAGTCTTGGGCCCCTGACACTTATTGTGTTGTCTCTCAACGTGCTAGTGGCACCCTGCTTTCATTGGGGGGATGTTACATCGCCTGCCGAGTCTTTTGCTTTTGTAGGGAGTGACTCTCATGTGCAAGTTTGGTACTAATCCCTCGACAATTTTCCACGTGTATATAATAATGTATCTCTCCCGCCTGCATTCTAGGAAGTACAGGTTTAGGAACTTCAAGCCTTCCCAGTAATTGAGGTGGTTTATCGCAGTTATGTGTGCCGTGAAGGTTCTCTGCACATTTTCTAGGTCAGCAATTTCACCTGCCTTGAAAGGTGCAGTTAGTGTGCAGCAATATTGCAGCCTAGAAAGAACAAGCGACCTGAAAAGTGTCAACATGGGCTTGGTATCCCTGGTTCTGAAGGTTCTCATTATCCATCCTGTCATTTTTCTAGCAGATGCGATTGCTACGGTGTTATGGTCTTTGAAGGTGAGATCCTCTGACATGATAACTCCCAGGTCTTTGACATTAGTTTTCGCTCTATTGTGTGGTTGGAATTTGTTTTGTACTCCGATGAGATTTTAATTTCTTCACGTTTTCCAGAATATCTGGTTTTAATACTGTAATTATTAATTTAATGTCAGGTCTAGCTTTCTGTGAGAGTGGTAGGGATTGGGCTTCGAGGGAGTGACAGTTCGGCGACCTGCTGTGACTAAGTCCCACTTACCTCACCCAAATTAATTCAGGTAATACCCTGTAAACCTCATGCAGGTAATTTACTCACATAATAATAATAATAATTCACAATACCCAGGTACCTACTTGCTTGCTAGGTGTAAGGGGACAGCAGGTGTAATGAAACATGCCCAGTGTTTCCACCCGGCCAGGGATCTAAACACGGTCACTCAGTGTGAAATGGGAACGTTGCTTACCAGGCAATAGTAATAGTAATAGTTTATTTGGACATGATACAAAGAATTACAATGGGTTATGAGATGTTAGGAGGTGTACATGCCAAAAGCCCCTAATATGCAGGGCATTTTGGGCAGACTTAAAATTAACTTAAAACTAAATGGTAAGAATTTTAGTAAATAGTTTACAATGTGAGTATAGTTGAGTATTTAAGCTATGAAATTTGAACATAGGTTAAACATGACATTTTTTAAACATAGTTTTATACTTTTGTCTTATTTATAGAATTAATTAAATAAGATTAAACAAATTAAATCAATAATTTGTGTTGCAATAACAAATTAGATGGTCATTAGATGAGTTACAAGGAGCTCAAGGGTACATAAGGATACATGAGGTATAAGTTTCAACATTTGTACTAGATTATATTTGATAAACTATTTTTCTTTGAGCAATTAAGTAAGGGGTTTTGAGGCTAAATGTTAAGAATTATAGTAGACAGTTTACAATATAAGTATAGTTGAGTATTTAAGCTATGAAATTTGAACATAATTTGAACATGACATTTTTGAAACATAATAGTTTTATACTTTTGGATCATTTACAGTTTTATATGTCTACTGTGGAAAATATTGGTATTTTCCGAAAGTTGTAATTGATAAACTTTCCAATATGAATAGATATCATTGCTGTGTTGTTGTTGGCTTAACATTAACTGAAAAGAACCAACGAATTCACACGCATGCGCGAGATGCCTGGGCAGCTGGGCAGGGAGGCGGCATAGAGGGGAATAGGCAGAGAGTGAACTGGGCGCCTACCGACCCGATCAGGTGATGGGATGGCCTGTCGAATTTGGAGATTCCGCCCATCAAATCGGATTTAATTACCTCCTTTCGTAATGTGGAGGAATATCCAGTGACGGGGGGAATATCAAGTGGGACAATCGGTCCAGGAGGTCCAGTATTTTTTTTTATTAACACATCGGCCGATTCCCACCAAGGCAGGGTGGCCCGAAAAAGAAAAACTTTCATCATCATTCACTCCATCACTGTCTTGCCAGAAGGGTGCTTTACACTACAGTTATAAAACTGCAACATTAACACCCCTCCTTCAGAGTGCCGGCACTGTACTTCCCATCTCCAGAACTCAAGTCCGGCCTGCCGGTTTCCCTGAATCCCTTCATAAATGTTACTTTGCTCACACTCCAACAGCACGTCAAGTATTAAAAACCATATGCCTCCATTCACTCCTATCAAATACGCTCACACATGCTTGCTGGAAGTCCAAGCCCTCGCACACAAAACTTCCTTTACCCCTCCCTCCAACCTTTCCTAGGCCGACCCCTACCCCGCCTTCCCTCCACTACAGATTTATACACTCCGAAGTCACTCTGTCTCGTTCCATTCTCTCTACATGTCCAAACCACCTCAACAACCCTCCTCAGCTCTCTGGACAATCGTTTTGGTAATCCCGCACCTCCTCCTAATTTCCAAACTCCGAATTCTCTGCATTATATTCACACCACACATTGACCTCAGACATGACATCTCCACTGCCTCCAGCCTTCTCCTCGTTGCAACATTTATCACCCATGCTTCACACCCATATAAGAGCGTTGGTATAACTATACTCTCATACATTCCCTCTTTACTTCCATGGACAAGGTTCTTTGTCTCCACAGACTCAAGTGCTCCACTCACCCTTTTCCCTCATCAATTCTATGATTCACCTCATCCTTCATAGACCCATCCGCCGACATGTCCACTCCCAAATATCTGAATACATTCACCTCCTCCATACTCTCTCCCTCCAATCTGATATCCAATCTTTCGTCACCTATTCTTTTTGTTATCCTCATCACCTTACTCTTTCCTATATTCACTTTCAATTTTCTTCTTTTACACACCTTACCAAATTCATCCACCAACCTCTGCAGCTTCTCTTCAGAATCTCCCAAAGCACAGTGTCATCAGCAAAAAGCAACTGTGACAACTCCCACTTTGTATTTGCTTCTTTATCTTTTAGACCAACACCTTTTGCCAAGACCCTTGCATTCACTTCTCTTACAACCCCATCTATAAATATATTGAACAACCACGGTGACATCACACATCCTTGTCTAAGGCCCACTTTTACTGGGAAATAGTCCCCTTCCCTCCTACACACTCTAACCTGAGCCTCACTATCCTCAAAAACTCTTCACTGCTTTCAGTAACCTTCCTCCTATTCCATACACCTGCAACATCTGCCACATTGCCCCCTATCTACCCTATCATACGCCTTTTCCAAATCCATAAATGCCACAAAAACATCTTTACCCTTATCCAAATACTGTTCACCTATATGTTTCACTGTAAACACTTGGTCTACACACCCCTACCTTTCCTAAAGCCCCCTTGTTCATCTGCTATCCTGCTTTCTGTTTTACTCTTAATTCTTTCAATAATAACTCTACCATACACTTTACCAGGTACACTCAACAGACTTATTCCCTATAATTTTTGCACTCTCTTTTGTCCCCTTTGCCTTTATACAAAGGAACAATACACGCCTCTGCCAATCCCTAGGTACCTTACCCTCTTCCATACATTTATTAAATAATAGCACCAACCACTCCAAAATTATATCCCCACCTGCTTTTAACATTTCTATCTTTATCCCATCAATCCCAGCTGCCTTACCCTCTTTCATTCTACCCACTGCTTCACGAACTTCCCTACACCCACAACTGGCTCTTCCACACTCCTACAAGATGTTATTCCTCCTTGCCCTACACACGAAATCACAGCTTCCTGTCTTCATCAACATTTAACAAATCCTCAAAATATTCTCTCCATCTTCCGATACCTCTAACTCTCCATTTAATAACTCTCCTCTCCTATTTTTAACTGTCAAATCCATTTGTTCTCTAGGCTTCCTCAACTTATTAATCTCATTCCAAAACTTTTTCTTATTTTCAACAAAATTTGCTGATAACATCTCACCCACTCTCTCATCTGCTCTCTTTTACATTGCTTCACCACTTTTAACCTCTCTTTTCTCTCCATATACTCTTCCCTCCTTGCATCACTTCTACTTTGTAAAAACCTCTCATATGCTAACTTTTCTCCCTTACTACTCTCTTTACATCATCATTCCACCAATCGCTCCTCTTCCCTCCCGCACCCACTCGCCTGTAACCACAAACTTCTGCTGAACACTCTAACACTACATTTTTAAATCTACCCCATACATTTTCGACCCCATTTCCTACACTCTCACTAGCCCATCTATCCTCCAATAGTTGTTTATATCTTACCCTAACTGCCTCCTCTTTAGTTTATAAACCTTCACCTCTCTTTTACTTACTGATTCTATTTTCCTTGTATCCCATCTACCTTTTACTCCCACTGTAGCTATAACTAAAAAGTGATCTGATATATCTGTAGCCCTCTATAAACATGTACATCCTGAAGTCTACTCAACAGTCTTTTATCTACCAATACATAGTCTAACAAACTACTGTCATTACGCCCTACATCATATCTTGTATACTTATTTATCCTCTTTTTCTTAAAATATGTATTACCTATAACTAAACCCTTTCTATACAAAGTTCAATCAAAGGGCTCCCATTATCATTTACACCTGGCACCCCAAACTTACCTACTACACCCTCTCTGCATGTTTCTCCCACTTTAGCATTTAGGTCCCCTACCACAATTACTCTCTCATTTGGTTCAAAAGTTCCTATACATTCGCTTAACATCTCCCAAAATCTCTCTCTCTCTCTACACTCCTCTCTTCTCCAGGTGCATACACGCTTATTATGACCCACTTTTCGCATCCGACCCTTATTTTAATCCACATAATCCTTGAATTTACACATTTATATTCCTCTTTCCTTCCATAACTGATCCTTCAACATTATTGCTACCCCTTCCTTAGCTCTAACTCTCTCAGATACTCCTGACTTAATCCCATTTATTTCTTCCCACTGAAACTCGCCTACCCCCTTCAGCTTTGTTTCGCTTAGGGCCAGGACATCCAACTTCTTTTCATTCATAACATCGGCAATCATCTCTTTCTTATCATCCGCACTACATCCACGCACATTCAGACAACCCAATTTTATAAAGTTTTTCTTCTTCTCGTTTTTAGTAGATTTGTACAGGAGAAGGGTTACTAGCCCATTGCTCCCGGCATCTTAGTCGCCTCATACGACACGCATGGCTTACGGAGGAAAGATTCTTTCCACTTCCCATGGACAATAGAGAAAATAAAAAGAACAAGAGCTATTAAGAAAAAGAAGAAAAACCTAGATGTGTGTATGTATATATATGCATGTGTATGCCAGTGTAGTGTGACCTAAAGTGTAAGTAGAAGTAGCTAGATATACCTGTTTTCCAGCGTGTTTATGAGACAGAAAAAGACACCAGCAATCCTACCATCATGTAAAACAGTTTCAGGTTTCTGTTTCACAGTCACCTGGCAGGACGGTAGTACCTCCTGGGTGGTTGCTGTCTACCAACCTACTACCAATAGGTCCAGTAATAGGACAATAATTGTGAAATAAGGTGGGCCGCCGGCGTGTGACGCGGTCATAGGCCTATTTGAACTGAGTGAAATAACCATACGGCAGGATAAAGTCGTAACCCTGATGCAGGGGGGTTCATCTTAGAAGAGACTGTAATATATTCGATGAACTGTGGGAAATGGTGAATGTAGTGAAACCGAGTTGTAAATAATCAGGGTTGATTGTAGCGACCGGGTCTGGCTTGGTACACCATACCCCGACCGCCATATTGGATGTGATTGAAATGAACTAACATATCGCAAGTTATCTACTCGAAATTCAAGTATCGAGACTGTGAATGTGTAAAAACTAGTGGGGCATTAAGCCAGGATCCCGTAATTTTAAAGTTATATGTATAAACAGTACAAACGGTCGGATTAGTGAGAGGATTGATTTGTACCCGACCAACCACATTTTAAACAACGCTCGCCGTGGGGGTAAAAGGGTGTAGGGAAAATTAACCTTCCTTGCTCGAGAAAAGCAAACCACGCGATCAATCAGCGCAGGAGGACCCCAACAAGGGAAACGACCCCCTCATCTAAAGCAAGTACTCTGTTTGACTTGTTATTGGTGATATTGTTACCACAGTAGATGTATTTTAGCTAGGTCAACGATCTACGATACCCGTTTGATGCTGTTAATTGGTGAGTGTTGGTCATAATAATTTAACTGTCTGTTTTCTATCTCTTCTCCTTTGGATAGTTGTTCAACAACCTATACAGTCCATTAAATTTAACAATTGCTATAATAAATGATCTTCTAAAATTTATTTATACTGGTCTAGAGTGCAGGGGCTAACAGAATATTGAAGGTCCCCCCTCGGGGGGGGCGGTAAAGTTCTCACATCCCTTAAAGGGAATGACTGGGAAAAATTATACGGTCTGTATTCCCGGGGAGTTTTTTATTACAGTGGCGGTGTCCCAGATAGACTTCTCTCTCAAAATTTCCCCAAATCTACATAATAAATTATTAAATCAGATTAAAAAATTAAATCAATAATTTGCTTTGCAAAACAGTTTATATGGTCATTAGATGATTACAAGGAGCACAAGGGCACTTGAGGATGGATTTCTTTATATTAGGGGGTTTTAAACATAATAAGACATAACATGGCATATACATTATGGGGATAAGTTTCAACATTTGTACTAGATTATGTTTGATTAATTTTTTTTCTTTGAGAAATTTTGTGGGGGTTTTGAGGCTGGGAGTAACACAGTGAATAATGTTATTTTGAGGCAGTGTAAATTTTTTTAAAAACTTTGTAGGTAATGTAAAGTAGTGGGTATTTAGTTTTGGGCAGTGGTGGTTTTTAGCAGATTTTTAATTGATGTACAGACCGGGTTTCTTTGGTAACTGGTAAAAATTCCAATTTTTGGGCCTTTGATGTGCATTGGTTTTTGCATAGTGTGAGGTGGACGGGGGGGACATCGAAGAGTGATCTGTCTTGTGTTATGTTCATGTGCCCTTTGGTTGGTTGGAAATTTTTTGAGTTGTGGGTTAATATTTGAGTTTAGTTTTTTTATGTATGTAATAGGCACTGAAAAAAGTATGGATTTTTTATGGTGAGTAAGTTCAGACTTTTGAATATAGGTGGGATATTTTTCTAGAGGGGGAAATTTTTTATCATTCGAACTGCAGTGATCACTTGTCTGCCCCTTTTTTTGAGTTAATTTGACTTCAGGTGATTGGCTGTTTGGATCCCAGGCACAAATAGCGTAGGTGAGGTAGGGATAGATTAGTATGTAGTACAATGTAATACTGCTGTTTAAATATACATAATAACGTATCTTGGAGAGGATGAACTTTTTGGAAATTTTTTTTTTAATGTGTTGGGTGTGGGGGATGAATTTTTCCCTTTATTATGATCGATAGGAGAATTGCTGATCAAACGTTTAGTTGAACATCATGTAGAAGGTCTTGTCAGATTAGATTTTTCCACCGAAGTGGTAGTTTTTTTGCACCCCCTATCCATCCTGTGGACGGTAGCGCAAGAGCATATGGATACAAAAAGGCCTAGGCACTAGTCCCCAAAAGGGTTAAAATTGTACATTTTGGGTTTATATTCATTTCAATTACGCAAGCAAATTTAGGAAATTTGTTTGTATAATGTATCTGATCTTTTTTCATGAATAAGATATCTTGACATGTCACATAGGTTATTATACTGTCTATCTTATATTCCCCAATAAATGGCAATTA
>WNWK01050642.1:0-12759 GCA_009830355.1 Cherax destructor | reverse complement strand
ACGTTTTAGAGCGGTTTGAGTGCTTTTCTGCGAAACTCATTTTTAGCTAAAATACTTAGATTTTCACACTTTTAAATAGAATTTCTACTGCAATTGAAATTTATGAAAAAGTAAGCAAAATTTAATGATTTTCTTTAGGAAAAGCTTACTCATAGTATATTTTATCTAAAAAAATAGTTTTCAGAAAAATCCTTGAAAATGCCTTAAATCGTAAAAATGCAATAAAATCAAGTTTTATAGCATTTTTGAATCTTTATAATTATTAACTATTTTTAAAAAATCCCATTAAAAATCTATAAAAATCAATATTTTATAGAATTTTTTCATATTATTTTCCAAAAATACATGAAACATTAAAAAGCTCAGAAAAATGTGCTAAAATAGCATTTTATTGCATTTTCGACGATTTAGAGCGGTTTGAGTGCGTTTCTGGCAAAACTCATTTTTTAGCTAAAATATTTAAATTTTGAAAAGATTAGCAAAATTTTAAACATTTTTTTTTTAGGAAGCTTACTCATAGGTGTATTTTATCTAAAAAAATTGTTTTCAGAAAATCCTTGAAAATGCCTTAAATCGTCAAAAATTGCAATAAAATCAAGTTTTATAGCATTTTTGAATATTTATATATTATTTACATATTTTTAAAAAACCATTAAAAATCTATAAAAATCAATATTTTTATAGGATATTTCATAGTATTTTCGAAAAATACATGAAACATTAAAAGCTCAGAAAAATGTGCTAAAATCGTATTTTATTGCATATTTCGACGTTTTAGAGCGGTTTGAGTGCTTTTCTGGCAAAACTATTTTTAGCTAAAATACTTAGTTTTCACACTTTTAAATAAATTTCTACTGCAATTGAAATTTATGGAAAAGTAAGCAAAATTTAATCATTTTCTTTTAGGAAGCTTATTTATAGGTGAATTTTATCTAAAAAAATTGTTTTTCAGAAAATCCTTGAAAATGCCTTAAATCGTCAAAAAATGCAATAAAATCAAGTTTTATAGCATTTTTTAATATTTCATAATTATTTAACTATTTTTAAAAAACAATTAAAAATCTATAAAAATCAATATTTTTATAGAATATTTCATATTATTTTCGAAAATACATGAAACATTAAAAAGCTCAGAAAATGTGCTAAAATGCATTTTATTGCATTTTCGACGTTTGGCGGTTTGAGTGCTTTTCTGGCAAACTCATTTTTAGCTAAAATACTTAGATTTTCACACTTTTAAATAGAATTTCTACTGCAATTGAAATTTATGGGAAAAGTAAGCAAATTTTATGATTTTCTTTTAGAAGCTTACTCATAGGTGTATTTTATCTAAAAAATGTTTTCAAAAATCCTTGAAAATGCCTTAAATCGTCAAAAATGCAATAAAATAACGTTTTATAGCATTTTAATATATATAATTATTTACATATTTTTAAAAATCCATTAAAATCTATAAAAATCAATATTTTTATAGAATATTTCAATTATTTTCGAAAATACATGAAACATAAAAAGCTCAGAAAAATGTGCTAAAATCGTATTTTATGCATATTTCGACGTTTTAGAGCAGTTTGAGTGCTTTTCTGGCAAACTCATTTTTTAGCTAAAATACTTAGATTTTCACACTTTTAAATAGAATTTCTACTGCAATTGAAATTTATGGGAAAAGTAAGCAAAATTTAATGATTTTCTTTAGAAGCTTACTCATAGGTGTATTTTATCTAAAAAAAATGTTTTCAGAAAATCCTTGAAAATGCCTTAAATCGTCAAAAATGCAATAAAATCAAGTTTTATAAGCATTTTTAATATTTATAATTATTTACATATTTTTAAAAATCCTATTAAAAATTTAAAAATCAATATTTTTATTGAATATTTCATATTATTTTCGAAAATACATGAAACATTAAAAAGCTCAGAAAAATGTGCTAAAATCGTATTTTATTGCATATTTCGACGTTTTAGAGCGGTTTGAGTGCTTTTCTGGCAAAACTCATTTTTTAGCTAAAATACTTAGATTTTCACACTTTTAAATAGAATTTCTACTGCAATTGAAATTTATGGGAAAAGTAAGCAAATTTAATGATTCTTTAGAGCTTACTTATAGGTGTATTTTATCTAAAAATTGTTTTTCAGAAAATCCTTGAAAATGCCTTAAATCGTCAAAAAATGCAATAAAATCAAGTTTTATAGCATTTTTTAATATTTCATAATTATTTAACTATTTTTAAAAAATCCCATTAAAAATCTATAAAAATCAATATTTTTATAGAATATTTCATATTATTTTCGAAAAATACATGAAACATTAAAAAGCTCAGAAAAATGTGCTAAAATGTATTTTATTGCATTTTTCGACGTTTTAGAGCTGTTTGAGTGCTTTTCTGGCAAAACTCATTTTTTAGCAAAAATACTTAGATTTTCACACTTTTAAATAGAATTTCTACTGCAATTGAAATTTATGGGAAAAGTAAGCAAAATTTAATCATTTTCTTTTAGGAAGCTTACTCATAGGTGTATTTTATCTAAAAAAATTTTTTCAGAAAATCCTTGAAAATGCCTTAAATCGTCAAAAAATGCAATAAAATCAAGTTTTATAGCATTTTGAATATATATAATTATTTACATATTTTTAAAAATCCCATTAAAAATCTATAAAATCAATATTTTTATAGAATATTTCATATTATTTTCGAAAATACATGAAACATTAAAAAGCTCAGAAAATGTGCTAAAATGGTATTTTATGCATTTCGACGTTTAGAGCGTTTGAGTGCTTTTCTGGCAAAACTCTTTTTTTAGCTAAAATACTTAGATTTTCACACTTTTAAATAGAATTTCTACTGCAATTAATTATGGGAAAAGTAAGCAAAATTTAATATTTTCTTTAAAGCTTACTCATAGGTGTATTTTATCTAAAAATTTGCTTCTCAGAAAATCCTGAAAATGCCTTAAATTGTCAAAAATGCAATAAAATCAAGTTTTATAGCATTTTTAATATTTATAATTATTTACTATTTTTAAAAATCCATTAAAAATCTTTAAAAATCAATATTTTTATAGAATATTTCATATTATTTTCGAAAAATACATGAAACATTAAAAAGCTCAGAAAAATGTGCTAAAATGATTTTATTGCATATTTCGACGTTTTAGAGCGGTTTGAGTGCTTTCTGGCAAAACTCATTTTTTAGCTAAAATACTTAGATTTTCACACTTTTAAATAGAATTTCTACTGCAATTGAAATTTATGGAAAAGTAAGCAAAATTTAATGATTTTCTTTAGGAAGCTTACTCATAGGTGTATTTTATCTAAAAAATTGTTTTCAGAAAATCCTTGAAAATGCCTTAAATCGTCAAAAATGCAATAAAATAAGTTTTATAGCATTTTTGAATATTTATAATTATTTACATATTTTTAAAAATCCCATTAAAAATCTATAAAAATCAATATTTTTATAGAATATTTCATATTATTTTCGAAAAATACTGAAACATTAAAAGCTCAGAAAAATGTGCTAAAATGTATTTTATTGCATATTTCGACGTTTTAGAGCGGTTTGAGTGCTTTTCTGCAAAACTCATTTTTTAGCTAAAATACTTAGATTTTCACACTTTTAAATAGAATTTCTACTGCAATTGAAATTTATGGAAAAGTAAGCAAATTTAATGATTTTCTTTTAGGAAAGCTTACTCATAGGTTATTTTATCTAAAAATTGTTTTCAGAAAATCCTTGAAAATGCCTTAAATCGTCAAAAATGCAATAAATAACGTTTTATAGCATTTTTAATATTTATAATTATTTACATATTTTTAAAAATCCCATTAAAAATCTATAAAAATCAATATTTTTATAGAATATTTCATATTATTTTCGAAAATACATGAAACATTAAAAAGCTCAGAAAATGTGCTAAAATCGTATTTTATTGCATATTTCGACGTTTTAGAGCGGTTTGAGTGCTTTTCTGCAAAACTCATTTTTAGCTAAAATACTTAGATTTTCACACTTTTAAATAAATTTCTACTGCAATTGAAATTTATGGAAAAGTAAGCAAAATTTAATGATTTTCTTTAGGAAGCTTACTCATAGGTGTATTTTATCTAAAAAATTGTTTTCAGAAAATCCTTGAAAATGCCTTAAATCGTCAAAAATGCAATAAAATAAGTTTTATAGCATTTTTAATATTTATAATTATTTAACTATTTTTAAAAATCCCATTAAAAATCTATAAAATCAATATTTTATAGAATATTTCATATTATTTTCGAAAATACATGAAACATTAAAAGCTCAGAAAATGTGCTAAAATGTATTTTATTGCATGTGCTTTTCTGCAAAACTCATTTTTTAGCTAAAATACTTAGATTTTCACACTTTAAATAGAATTTTACTGCAATTAAATTTATGGGAAAAGTAAGCAAAATTTATGATTTTCTTTAGGAAGCTTACTTATAGGTGTATTTTATCTAAAAATTTTTTCAGAAAATTCTTGAAAATGCATTAAATCGTCAAAAAATGCAATAAAATCAAGTTTTATAGCATTTTTAATATTTCATAATTATTTAACTATTTTTAAAAAATCCCATTAAAAATCTTTAAAAATCAATATTTTTATAGAATATTTTATATTATTTTCGAAAAATACATGAAACATTAAAAAGCTCAGAAAAATGTGCTAAAATAGCATTTTATTGCACTTTTCGACGATTTAGAGTGGTTTGAGTGCTTTTCTAGCAAAACTCATTTTTTAGCTAAAATACTTAGATTTTCACACTTTTAAATAGAATTTCTACTGCAATTGAAATTTGTGGGAAAAGTAAGCAAAATTTAATGATTTTCTTTTAGGAAGCTTACTCATAGGTGTATTTTATCTAAAAAAATTGTTTTTCAGAAAATTCTTGAAAATGCCTTAAGTCGTCAAAAAATGCAATAAAATAAGTTTTATAGCATTTTTAATAATTTATAATTATTTACATATTTTTAAAAATCATTTTAAAAAATTTATAAAATCAATATTTTTATAGAATATTTCATATTATTTTCGAAAAATACATGAAACATTAAAAGCTCAGAAAAATGTGCTAAAATCGTATTTTATTGCATATTTCGACGTTTTAGAGCGGTTTGAGTGCTTTTCTGGCAAAACTCATTTTTAGCTAAAATACTTAGATTTTCACACTTTTAAATAGAATTTCTACTGCAATTGAAATTTATGGAAAAGTAAGCAAAATTTAATGATTTTCTTTTAGGAAGCTTACTTATAGGTATATTTTATCTAAAAATGTTTTTCAGAAAATCCTTGAAAATGCCTTAAATCGTCAAAAATGCAATAAAATACAAGCATTTTTAATATTAAATTATTTACATATTTTTAAAAAATCCCATTAAAAATCTATAAAATAATATTTTAGAATATTTCTATTATTTTCGAAAAATACATGAAACATTAAAAGCTCAGAAAAATGTGCAAAATGATTTTATGCATATTTCGACGTTTTAAGGGTTTGATGTTTTTGCAAAACTCATTTTTAGCTAAAATACACTTAGATTTTCAACTTTTAAATATAATTTCTATGCAATTGAAATTTATGGGAAAAGTAAGCAAAATTTAATATTTCTATTTAAGGAAGCTTAACTTATAGGTTATTTTATCTAAAAAATGTTTTCAGAAAATCCTTGAAAATGCCTTAAATCGTCAAAAATGCAATAAATCAAGTTTATAGCATTTTAATATTTAATAATTATTTAATTTTAAAAATCCCATTAAAAATCTATAAAAATCAATATTTTTATAGAATATTTCATTTATTTTCGAAAATACATGAAACATTAAAGCTCAGAAAATGTGCTAAAATCGTTTTTATTGCATTTTCGACGTTTAGAGCGGTTTGAGTGCTTTTCTGGAAAACTCATTTTTAGCTAAAATACTTAGATTTTCACACTTTTAAATAGAATTTCTACTGCAATTGAAATTTATGGGAAAAGTAAGCAAAATTTAATGATTTTCTTTAGGAAGCTTACTATAGGTATATTTATCTAAAAATAGTTTTTCAGAAAATCCTTGAAAATGCCTTAATCGTCAAAAATGCAATAAAATAAGTTTTATAGCATTTTTAAATTTATAATTATTTACTATTTTTAAAAATCCCATTAAAAATCTATAAAAATCAATATTTTTAGAATATTTCATATTATTTTCGAAAAATACTGAAACATTAAAGCCAGAAAATGTGCTAAAATGTATTTTATTGCATTTTCGACGTTTAGAGCGTTTGAGTGCTTTCGCAAACTCATTTTTAGCTAAAATTAGATTTTCACACTTAAATAGAATTTCTACTGCAATTGAATTATTGAAAAGTAAGCAAAATTTTATATTTTCTTTTAGAAGCTTACTCAGGTGTATTTTATCTAAAAAATTGTTTTCAGAAAATCTTGAAAATGCTTAAATCGTCAAAAATGCAATAAAATCAAGTTTTATAATTTTGAATATTTATAAATTATTTACTATTTTAAAAATCCCATTAAAAATCTTAAAATCAATATTTTTAGAATATTTCATATATTTTCGAAAATACATGAAACATTAAAAAGCTCAGAAAATGTGCTAAAATGTATTTTATGCATATTTCGACGTTTTAGAGGTTTGAGTGCTTTTCGGCAAAACTATTTTTAGCTAAAATACTTAGATTTTCACACTTTTAAATAGAATTTCTACTGCAATTGAAATTTATGGAAAAGTAAGCAAAATTTATGATTTTCTTTAGAAGCTTACTATAGGTGTATTTTATCTAAAAATAGTTTTTCAGAAAATCCTTGAAATGCCTTAATCGTCAAAAATGCAATAAAATAAGTTTTATAGCATTTTAATATTTATAATTATTTACTATTTTTAAAAATCCCATTAAAAATCTATAAAAATCAATATTTTTATAGAATATTTCATATTATTTTCGAAAAATACATGAAACATTAAAAGCTCAGAAAATGTCTAAAATCGTATTTTATTGCATATTTCGACGTTTTGAGCGGTTTGAGTGCTTTTCTGGCAAAACTCATTTTTTAGCTAAAATACTTAGATTTTCACACTTTTAAATAGAATTTCTACTGCAATTGAAATTTATGGAAAAGTAAGCAAAATTTATGATTTTCTTTAGGAAGCTTACTATAGGTTATTTTATCTAAAAAAATGTTTTCAGAAAACCTTGAAAATGCCTTGAATCATCAAAATGCAATAAAATAACGTTTTATAGCATTTTTGAATATTTATAATTATTTACATTATTTTAAAAATCCATTAAAAATCTATAAAATCAATATTTTATAGAATATTTCATATTATTTTCGAAAATACATGAAACATTAAAAAGCTCAGAAAATGTGCTAAAATGTATTTTATTGCATATTTCGACGTTTTAGAGCGGTTTGAGTGCTTTTCTGGCAAAACTCATTTTTAGCTAAAATACTTAGATTTTCACACTTTTAAATAGAATTTCTACTGCAATTGAAATTTATGGAAAAGTAAGCAAAATTTTATGATTTTCTTTTAGGAAGCTTACTCATAGGTGTATTTTATCTAAAAAATGTTTTTCAGAAAATCCTTGAAAATGCCTTAATCGTCAAAAATGCAATAAAATCAAGTTTTATAGCATTTTTAATATTTATAATTATTTACTATTTTTAAAAATCCCATTAAAAATCTATAAAAATCAATATTTTATAGAATATTTCATATTATTTTCGAAAAATACATGAAACATTAAAAAGCTCAGAAAATGTGCTAAAATCGTATTTTATTGCATATTTCGACGTTTTAGAGGGTTTGAGTGCTTTTCGACAAAACTCATTTTTAGCTAAAATACTTAGATTTTCACACTTTTAAATAGAATTTCTACTGCAATTGAAATTTATGGGAAAAGTAAGCAAAATTTTATGATTTTCTTTAGGAAGCTTACTCATAGGTATATTTTATCTAAAAATAGTTTTTCAGAAAATCTTGAAAATGCCTTGAATCGTCAAAAATGCAATAAAATAACGTTTTATAGCATTTTTGAATATTTATAATTATTTACATATTTTTAAAAATCCATTAAAAATCTATAAAAATCAATATTTTTATAGAATATTTCATATTATTTTCAAAATACATGAAACATTAAAAAGCTCAGAAAATGTGCTAAAATGATTTTATTGCATATTTCGACGTTTTAGAGCGGTTTGAGGCTTTCTGGCAAAACTCATTTTTAGCTAAAATACTTAGATTTTCACACTTTTAAATAGAATTTCTACTGCAATTGAAATTTATGGAAAAGTAAGCAAAATTTAATGATTTTCTTTAGAAGCTTACTTATAGGTGATTTTATCTAAAAAATGTTTTTCAGAAAATCCTTGAAAATCCTTAAATCGTCAAAATGCAATAAAATCAAGTTTTATAGCATTTTAATATTTATAATTATTTACTATTTTTAAAAAATCCATTAAAATCTATAAAATCAATATTTTATAGAATATTTCATATTATTTTCGAAAAATACATGAAACATTAAAAGCTCAGAAAATTGCTAAATGGCATTTTATTGCATATTTCGACGTTTTAGAGCGGTTTGAGTGCTTTTCTGCAAAACTCATTTTTAGCTAAAATACTTAGATTTTCACACTTTTAAATAGAATTTCTACTGCAATTGAAATTTATGGGAAAAGTAAGCAAAATTTAATGATTTTCTTTTAGGAAGCTTACTATAGGTGTATTTTATCTAAAAAATAGTTTTTCAGAAAATCCTTGAAAATGCCTTAAATCGTCAAAAATGCAATAAATAAGTTTTATAGCATTTTTAATATTTATAAATTATTTACATATTTTTAAAAATCCCATTAAAAATCTATAAAATCAATATTTTTATAGAATATTTCATATTATTTTCGAAAATACTGAAACATTAAAAGCTCAGAAAATGTGCTAAAATGTATTTTATTGCATTTTTCGACGTTTTAGAGCGGTTTGAGTGCTTTTCTGGCAAAACTCATTTTTTAGCTAAAATACTTAGATTTTCACACTTTTAAATAGAATTTACTGCAATTGAAATTTATGGGAAAAGTAAGCAAAATTTATGATTTTCTTTAGGAAGTTACTATAGGTTATTTTATTCAAAAAATTGTTTATCAGAAAATCTTAAAATCCTTAAATCGTCAAAAATGCAATAAAATCAGTTTATAGATTTTAATATTTATAAATTATTTAATATTTTAAAAATCCCATTAAAAATCTATAAAATCAATATTTTATAGAATATTTCATATTATTTTCGAAAAATACATGAAATTAAAAGCTCAGAAAATGTGCTAAAATCATTTTATTGCATATTTCGACGTTTTAAGCGGTTTGAGTGCTTTCTGCAAAACTCATTTTTTACTAAAATTAGATTTTCACACTTTAAATAGAATTTCTACTGCAATTAAATTTATGGAAAAGTAAGCAAAATTTTATATTTTCTTTTAGAAGCTTACTCATAGGTGTATTTTATCTAAAAAATTGTTTTTCAGAAAATCCTTGAAAATGCCTTAAATCGTCAAAAATGCAATAAAATCAAGTTTTATAGCATTTTTAATATTTCATAATTATTACATTTTTAAAAATCCTATTAAAAATCTATAAAAATCAATATTTTATAGAATATTTCATATTATTTTCGAAAAATACATGAAACATTAAAAGCTCAGAAAATGTGCTAAAATGTATTTATTGCATATTTCGACGATTTTAGAGCGGTTTGAGTGCTTTTCTGGCAAAACTCATTTTTAGCTAAAATACTTAGATTTCACACTTTTAAATAAATTTCTACTGCAATTGAAATTTATGGGAAAAGTAAGCAAAATTTAATGATTTTCTTTTAGAAGCTTACTTATAGGTGTATTTTATCTAAAAAATTGTTTTCAGAAAATCCTTGAAAATGCCTTAATCGTCAAAAATGCAATAAAATCAAGTTTTATAGCATTTTTAATATTTAATATTTAACTATTTTTAAAAATCCATTAAAATCTTAAAATCAATATTTTTATAGAATATTTCATATTATTTTCGAAAAATACTTGAAACATTAAAGCTCAGAAAATGTGCTAAATGGATTTTATTCATTTTCGACGTTTTAGAGCGTTTGAGTGCTTTTCTGCAAAACCATTTTTAACTAAATACTTAGATTTTCACACTTTTAAATAAATTTACTGCAATTGAAATTTATGGAAAAGTAATTAACTTTAGGAGTATTATTAAAAAATTGTTTTCAGAAAATCCTTGAAAATGCCTTAATCGTCAAAAATGCAATAAAATCATTTTAAAAATCCCATTAAAATCTTTAAAAATCAATATTTTTAGAATATTTCATATTATTTTAAAAATACATGAAACATTAGAAAAAATGTTAAAATAGCATTTTATTGCATTTTCGACGTTAGAGCGTTTGAGTGCTTTTCTGGCAAAACTCATTTTTAGCTAAAATACTTAGATTTTCACACTTTTAAATAGAATTCTACTGCAATTGAAATTTATGGAAAAGTAAGCAAATTTATATTTCTTTTAGAAGCTTACTCATAGTGTATTTTATCTAAAAAATTGTTTTTCAGAAAATCCTTGAAAATGCCTTAAATCGTCAAAAATGCAATAAAATCAAGTTTATAGCATTTTATATTTAAAATTATTTACTATTTTTAAAAATCCATTAAAATCTATAAAAATCAATATTTTTATAAATATTTCATATTATTTTCGAAAATACATGAAACATTAAAAGCTCAGAAAATGTGTAAAATGATTTATTGCATATTTCGACGTTTTAGAGCGGTTTGAGTGCTTTTCTGGCAAACTCATTTTAGCTAAAATACTTAGATTTTCACACTTTAAATAAATTTCACTGCAATTGAAATTTATGGAAAAGTAAGCAAAATTTATATTTTCTTTAGGAACTTACTCATGGTTATTTTATCTAAAAAATGTTTTCAGAAAATCCTTGAAAATGCCTTGAATCGTCAAAAATGCAATAATTTAATTTTAAAAAATTTAAATCCATATATTTTAGAATATTTCATATTATTTCAAAATCTCAGAAAATCATTTATTGCATTCACGTTAGGGTTTAGCTTTTCTAAACCATTTAGCTAAATACTTAGATTTCAATGCAATTAATTTATGGAAAGTAAATTATATTTTCTTAGGAATTACTATAGTTATTTATCTAAAAATTTTCAGAAAATCCTGAAATGTATTCAAAAAAATAATTTTACTTTAATATTTAATACTATTTAATCATAAAATCAAATCAATATTTAGAATATTTAATTTTTCAAATACTGAAACATTAAAGCTCAGAAATTAAATGATTTATTGCATATTTCGACGTTTAGAGCGGTTTAGGTTTTCTGCAAAACTCATTTTAGCTAAATACTTAGATTTTCCACTTTTAAATAAATTTGCAATTGAAATTTATGAAAATAAGCAAATTTTATGATTTTCTTTAGAACTATATAGGTTATTTTATCTAAAATTTTCAGAAAATCCTTGAAAATGCTAACAAATGCATAAAATAAGTTTTATAGATTTAATATTTATAATTATTTACTATTTTTAAATCCATTAAATCTATAAATCAATATTATAGAATATTTCATATTATTTTCAAAAACATGAAACATTAAAGCTCAGAAATGGCTAAAATATTTTATTCATTTTCGACTTTAGAGCGGTTTGGTGCTTCTGCAAAACTCATTTTACTAAAATATAGATTTTCACATTTAAATAAATTTCTACTGCAATTGAAATTTATGGAAAAGTAAGCAAAATTTATATTTTCTTTAGAATTACTATAGGTATTATCTAAAAATTTCGAAAACTTGAAAATTTGAAAATAATATTTCTAAAATATTTATAATTTTTAATATTTAAAATTTAAATTTTAAATCATAAAAAATTTTAAAATTTTTTTTGAATTTATATTTTAAAAATACAATTAAAAACTAAAAAATTTAAATTTAATTTTGAAAATAGAATTTAGTCTTAGAATCATTTTATTTATTTAATGTTTGAATTTTGAAAATTTTGTAAAAACAAATTTAATTTTATAGAATTTATATAATTTTTATTAAAAAATTTTAAATTTAAAACATATTTAAAATATCAAATATTTTTAAAATCTTAAAATTTAAATTTAAAATTTTATTATTTTCATTAATTTTAATTTTTTCAAAAATCTAAAAAAAATTTAAATTTAAATAATTTCATATTAAAATTAGAAGTTGAAAATTTTTAAAATCTTTTTAATACTTATTATTTATATTAAACTCATATTTTTAAAAATGTTTAATTTAATAATTATCATTAAATTTATATTAATTTTAAATTTTTTTAAAAACTTAAAAATTTAATCTAAAAAAATTTTTAATTTTAAATTTAAAATTAAAAATAAAAATCTTAAGATTTTTTAATATTTCAATTTTTAAATTTTAAATATTTAAAAATCATTAAAAATAAAATTTAAAATTTTCAATTATTTAAATTCATGAATTAAAAATGCTGAAAAGTGTAAAAGTATTTTATTTTTTGAGTTAACTTTATGATTTTTGAAAAATTTTTTAGAAAATAATTAGTTTTAATTTAAATAATTTTATAATTGAAATTATAAAAAATTTATTTTTTTTAAGAAATTCTATAAATATTTTATCTAAAATATTTTAAAATTTCAATTAAAAATCCAAATAAAAATTTATAAAT